>CATIWQ010445913.1:0-18626 GCA_949673415.1 Euphorbia schlechtendalii | reverse complement strand
GGGCGCCAAGCTTATGCCAAGTATTGTATTCTCTTTAATATTGTTCTTATATATAGCCACATAGATCATATGATAAAATATGCATGAAAACAGAACACATATGGATGGATGTATTGGATTCTGTGAATTTTGATGGTTCAGTTGTCAACCACAAAATATGATTTTTTTTGTTAATATGCTGGACAAGGAGTAAAGAGAGAACAATATTTGTTTGCTTTATTTCTTTGATAGAAGCTTAGTAAAAAAGTAGCCACCCTCTTCAATATGGTTAAGATCTAAACTTGGACTAATCCTATCCTTTTTACGTTTTCAGATCTTTATATGGTGACAAAGCCATGGAACTGCCAGAAAGGACTAATGAAATGGCAGGAGTTTATGCAAGGTAATGTGTTGAATTGGCCAACGACTTAGGTGTCCGCTCTATTGATTTATGGACCATGATGCAGGACATAGAGGGCTGGTAGAAAAAATTTCTGAGGTTGGTCATATATGTTGATTCTTATAATTGATTTAGTATTTATAATTTCTCTTGTATTTCTGATTCTGAACTTGAAATCGAAACAAGATATGAAAAATGCCAAAGAAGAACAAGCTTCATTAGAATAGAATTAATAGAGCATTATTTATAACTGAACATAAATGAAGAGAGAATAGAAAGGAAATAATCCTTCAAATCAAATAACCAGAGATGTTCATATAAAATTAATAGCATGCAGCTAAAGCTTAGCACATATCAAACTAACAGCATCAGTAGTATAAATAAATGGCATAAAGAATAAAGAAGAAAAAAGCTTCAATTAACTGGTTAAAATCAAAATTAATTGAAGTTTGCAAATTGAAAGGCAAAATTACTGAGATTACAAAAGGGAGAAATTAACACCAGAATGAGTAATAATGTGGTAGTACCTTCTCAATGCTAGTTCTGCTTAAACACCGGGCAAATTTCCTTCACTCTCTGTCTGCAACTTTTCACTCGAAGGTGGCGATTCTAGCGATAACAGCGCCGACGACGGTGAAAAATTAGAGAAAATTGACTAACAAATAAAGGCGAGTAGTGATTTGGGTTAGCAATGTGAAAATGAAATGAAGGAGGAGGCAAGAAGTGATTTGGGTTAAGGTTTTCTGTAGAAGAGAGGAAAGTGAGATGAGGAAAGTGATTTGGGTTATGCAATGGTTTGGTTGGAAAGGAGAATAGAAAGCTTAATTTTTGTTTGAGTAATTTAATTTATTTCACCAAAACTTTTGGCGCTGACATTCCAGCCCCTTTTGTACAACTGTATCAATTTTTTTGCCAACACTTTCATAATTATAACAAATGTGTTATTATTGGTAAGCTTTTATCAACATTAACAAATAAGTGTTGGCTTAAGTTAATTTGCTATATTCAAATGGCAACACTTTAATGCCAACACTTGGATATTTAGTTGGCATAGCCCATATATGGTGTAGTGAGTGTAGTTATAAATTCACACTAAAATAAGTTTAGTTAAGTTACGTTAAGTTAAGTTCAGCTAAGTTAAGTTCAGTTCAGTTAAGTTCAGTTCAGCTTTCAGAAGTTGAAGAGAATAGAGCCTTAGCCTAAGTAACGTTTTTCTTAAATATGCATCCAAATGGCTTTTGAATTTTAATAAAAAAATTAATTAAATTATTTTTTACTAACCGATGCACTAAAAAAAATTCGGCAGTTACATATAGGAGTTGAGCATGTTCTTAAATTTGGTTTTTCATTCTTATCCCACTTTTTAAGCCTCTATTAACTTAACTTAACCTTTCTTTTTAAACTCAAAATTTTCATGCATGTGAGACACGTAAACATTGTGTTTACAACTCATCACCACTTATTTTTACTTAATCAAAATTTACTTTCATTATATTTCCTCTCTCTCATTTCACTTTACAAAATTTTCAAACTCTTCCCTCTCTCTCTCTCTCTCTCTTTCATCTCCACCGCTTGAGGATTTCACACCTTCAATGAAGATGAAAATGGAGAAGAGCTCCGCAAAGTTTGATCTGAATAGGAAGACCTCCGAGTTTGCCTCAACCATGAAAAAGGAGGAAGTTCATGAGAGCCAACCCAACAAAGAGGGGGAAATTCATTCTTCCCCCAAAAATAATGAGTGAAGATCCAAACACCTCTCACCCCAAATCTGATATGTTGCTTCCACTTGTGCTACGATTTATTTTACAACTTATAGGTTGCTGCAACCTTCCATTCCTCTATTACTTTAATGTTCTTTAAGGATAAATCATTGTTTAAGTATGGGGATGAATGGCTAAGCCCTGATTTAATTATTGCTCATTGATATGGTGATGGTAACTCCTTCTTTAATAACTTTTATTTTTGTACATGGTGGCTGCCATTGTTGATTTCCTCCTTAGATAGGTCGCTGAAACTGAGTTATGCCATTTTTAAACATGTTTTCGCATTTGCTTTGTTTTGGAAATTGTTTTGTAGAGATGTTGTGATATGTTATGCTATTTTGGTTATGTAATTTAGCTTTTAGAGAATGCTTAGAGTTTGGCATATTGATGATTAAATTACATGAGTAGGATTAATTTGCTAATAAAATTAAGACTTGCAAATAGGAGTTGATTTTCAATTTCTTTGGCTAAATATATGCAATCAAGCTGTTTTGATGAGAATTTTGATCCTTGAATATTGCTTAAATTTCTTGTTGAGTAAGCTATCACATGTAAATTCTTAAACTAGAACTTGATTTGGGTTGTACTTGTTGAGACCACATGTTAATCAATTGCATAATATGATGAAGGCATTAGGATTCAGCCTACTTTTTAACCACAAAGCCACCCAATTAAATTTATTTTTCCTTAGAATATCCCCCTTTGAGCCATTAACCGATTTTTTATAAAGCCCAAAATAATTTTAGCCAAATCCCTTCACTTTGATTTTCCTTTTTCACCCGGATTTTTCCATGAGAAGTTTTCAAATATTAAAGTAAGTTTACAAAAAAATTCATTGTGACTTACACCTTTAATCAATTTTGGAAATTTGAAAAAATTCCAGAATCTTGAAGCAACCTTTTTCCAGCTTTTCAAGAAAATAAGATCTCTGGAATTACCTTGACAAAAACAATAGCAACCTTAGCTACTGAAATTTTTGATCCTGTTTTGAAGTAAGCTTGTTTATCTCTTCAAATATTTAAGCTTGCCAAAATTTCATTGCTAGAATACTTAAATACCTTTTCATGCTTCAAATTGTGCCAATTTTTCTCAAAAATATCCTTAGAATTGTATAGCCTTAAGATTGCTGCATGAGTCTATTTTTGTAAAAGAAGCTTGCTATAACCCTTGACTACTTTCTCATGGTGAAACCCAAAATATCTTTTCTTGACCTACCTAACCCCAAACCTACATTATAACCCTTTTTAAAGACCTATTTGATTATGTGTTGTGATTGACAAAGTGGTGGAGATGAGACCGATTCTTAAGCTTATAGATTTAAGGTTGTCATGTTTAATCGAGGAGTGATTTCCTTGCATTTTGACCTTAAACACTTGTGAGAATTGAGTGAATTCCCTTGTGAGGCACTAAAATTGCATTGATGCCATGGTATTGACTAATATGCTCTAAGCTACTTATCTTAAATTATTTTTTAAGCTAAGTTAACTTGCGAATGTGGTTTCAATCATCTCATGCCTCATGATTTGTGTTCTCCTTGAACTTCCTTATCATGACTTATTTTCAATATGCTTTTTCTTTGTTTTAAAGCTTTTTCGCACTTATCTTTTCTTCTTTTCCTTTTGTATTGTTTGAGGACAAGCAACATTTAAGTATGGGGATAATGATAAGTGAAAAAAGCACCATGAAAATGTAAGTAATTTGGCTTTGGAATCACTTGATTTGGAGTTATATTATGGAAATTATGAGTGTTTAAGTCTGTTTTGAAGGTTGCTGCGTGAATCAAGAAGGTTGCTGAAGATTTCCAGTTTTGGGTGTGAAAAGAGTGCTCAACAAGGCCGTTGACGTGTCTAGCTGTGATTAGACCTTTGTTGGAGAATTACTTGGAGGGAAAGGAAGTCTGTTTGGAGGCAAAACCTGATCTTAGGCGTGTTGCCACTTGCCCATACTTGGCCACCAAGAAGCAATCTAATGGTTATTAATATTTTTTACTATTTTATTATGGCAAGTTGACAACTTGCTTAAGGCTCTTCTAAGTAGTATATAAGGAGCCTCATTTTTCTTTGTAAACCAGCCTTGATTGGCTCACCTTCTCTCCATGTCGTTCATATGTAATTCTATATATTATTTATTATTTTACTTTATTTTATGTATGTTATATAATTTCCTAACAAGCTTGCTAGGCTCTGCCAACGGCTAGTTTGTGGTGTAGAATCTCTTTTAAACCAAGATGAAATCTTTTATTAAACTGATTATTATTGTTTTTAATGTCTCACAGGTCTAGCTAGCCTGTGTTGGATTGGGAAGTTAGGAACCGAAAGGTAAGTACTAGCAACATTAGGCCTGCCACTTAATAATTGCCTAAGTTTACATACACCGAGAAGATACTAAACTTTTACTAAAGATTTTGGGATTTATTCCAGATGGTTACTTGAGCTAAATGCTTAAGGTCTACTCGGTGAGTGGATAACTTCCAAGGTAAAAATCTTAAAGTATTAAGTGGCAGGATAGTATATCGCACTTAGTTACATAGAAAGCAGGTAAGATACTTTAGGTCTATGCACTTATTCATGTTAGGATAAAGGAAAATAAGCACCATGAGCACCACTAAATAACCTGGTAAAGCTTGTGTCTTTATTATTGTCATTTTACAGCAACTTTAAATTCTGTCTCTTCATTCTATGGCAATTTTATCACTGCCTATTTTATTTCACAGCAACCTTTGTTTTAATTGTTTCTTTCAACTCTTCATTAATATTGAAACCCCCTAACCTACTAAATAGCTTATAAAATTAATTACTTTCCTTGCTCCTTGTGGGAATGACACTTGGTCTTGCCTTGTACTATTAAATATGATCTAGTGCACTTGCTAAGCTCATTTGGCGGACAAATAGGATCACTAATTGCAATCTAAGGGTTAGGAGCTTTGCAATTATTTTGTAAATACAATAGATCAATGTTATAGGCTGAAAGTTGATTAATGCGCAAGACTCTAGAATTTTGGGAATTAATACGATGAATGATGATTTCATTGTATCCGGCAAATAATTTGTTGAATGAAAATGTTGAACCAAATCCATGAGATGGGGCTTTCATTAGTTCCAGAATCTCTTGTAAAAGATGAAGTTAAAACCATTGAGTCTAAGAGCTTTGTTCTCGCCACATAAACTCAACATTGTAAACACTTCAACCTCCACGAAAACTGCTGTAAGTCTCAAATTTTCCTCCTCCAAAATGCTATTGAAACAGAGACTAGTAAGGAGAAAGAAGTTCAGCTTTCCTCATAAATAACTCCTCCATAAAATTAGTGATGGCTAAGTTAATCATCATTGCATCGCTAGTCAAAACTCTGTCGATTTCCGATAAATTTTCTTATTTTTCATCTATCTCATAAATCAATCATCATTTCAACATGCAACTTTGAATATTTTATTCTTTATTCCAAAACAAAATCTATTGTGATATTATTCAACTTTTCAATTTACAGATGGACATACGTTCCTATACACATAATCACCCATAACATCTAATTGTAAGACACATCAAAATAATCCAAAGCATAGCAACACCTGAAAAAGGTAACTAGTATCTTAGGTTTGATGATACTCATATTATTATTGCATTAATAAGAGAATATATTATCACATGATATGGAATATCAAGTTTTGTCTTGTAGCAGTCTCTGTATCTCCCTTGTTACATCCATGTGTTAACTCAAAACACTACCTTCAACACGGAAGATATACTACTTGGATCCAATCCAAAGAATAAGACTACACATGCTATTATGTCTGCCTCATCATTGTTCAGTCGTGATGAAACTATGACTATGGATATTCTGACATTTCATAATTGCTCACGAATTAGTTCTTACCTTACACAGTCCTATTATTCTCTTGCAATCCATGCTATGATATGTCAAGGACTTGTGTATAAATATCAATTAATATATTCTCAACCAGTCATAATATATTTTTTTAGTTATCGATATAACAAAAAAATATACCTTCATTAATGAAACTTGTTCGCACAAAATAACTAACTATGCTATATCATCCTAATTGCCTCAAGAGCATTCATCATATCCAACACCAAAAGCCCTTGTCTCTGAATAAAGCCTAGCGCATTTCAAAACATTGATTACTTTTGATTTAGCTTAGTGGTTGAGACTGAAACGGTGATCCTAAAGGTCACATGGTCGAGTCCAGATACCTGTGGGGTGAGGTGAGGTGAGGTGAGGTGAGGAATTTTCTTTGCTATCATTGTAAGCCCAATGAGACTATTTTTATAGAAAAAAAAACCAAGTGTAAACATTTAACTTTGCAAAAAAATCTAAATAAGTGCAAGCAAATTATTATAAAATATAAGAATGCAAATTTCATAGTTTTAAAAATTACTTTTAATAAAGACAAGTTTTTAAAAAATCTATTAATAATTGAATTAATTTTAATTATAAAGTGTTTTTTTTTTTTTGTCTTTTTTTTATTTTCGGTTTGTTATATATTTTAAATCAATTTTTTTGAAGTATTGATATAACATAAGTTTAGTTATACGGAACTTTAATATAAAATTTTTGTATTGATATTTCTAAACGCGAAATTCGGGAATCCCCGATATTGAGAATGGAGAAAACATTTTTTCGATTCATTAATGGGGATGGAGAAAATTTTTCACCAAAACATTAATAGGATTGTGTACGAGAAATCCATTTTCCGCTTCAATAAACTCCACTTTCAGCCTTAATTGCTCACCAAAATCACATTTATTTGTCAATTTTGCATAAAATGTCACAACTAGAAAAAAAAAACTGATTAGGAATCACTAAGAACGCAAAAATCGACTGTCACAAGGAGAAAATACAAAAGCAAAATAATGGCTTGGATACTTATGAAATAAAAAGAGAGAAATGGATTCTAATTTGTACCTTTTTTTTTTAATGTTTTGGAATTAAAAACATGATTTGTATGTTGAATTGTATATATCTCAGTGGCGAATCTATGATTATTTTATCGTGGGATTCAAACTTTAAATATCGTACCTCCAATATTGATTTTGTTAGAAATTATGTTGATGATGTTGATAACAACCCCTTCAAAGATATCTCTCTTATGTTTCATTAAACTCATTAGACTTATAAATTAATCAATAAATAAGAAAACAAATAATATTTGATCCAGTTCCACTTTTAAACTCAATTCATAGAATAAAAATTAAATTTAATAAACAAGATAAATGTAGCAAAAAAACCTAAATATTTATTTATAAGAATAAATGGTGAATTTTTTAACAAATTTTTATCCTTTACAATTTTATAGTCATTAAATTCGTGAGATGTTATTAATACCGCTAAATGAATAAGGTTTTGAAATAGGAATACAGAAAGAATTGTATAAATATTTTTTTCCATTTCAATAATTTTATTTGTAAATGTTAAATAATTATTTTGGTATTTGATTAAATGTATATTAAAACGTACATGTCTAGTCCACACAGAATAAAAAGGCACACAAACATTTCACTAGTTCATGAAGTAGCTTAAATTAAATGGGGTCCACATATATATTTTAGTGGTGTCCACTAATTTATTATATATAAAATTAAAACAATATTTTCTTAAATAGTGGGCTCATGGACCCCACCCTTGTCAGGGGGCGTTCGCCCAGTATCACAACATTTACAAGAAAATATTATGATAGATTAAAATTTGAAAACGAATTCCTTTGTAACGGTAAATCTGAGAAATTTTTTCATATAAAACTCAAGATGTTTAATCTATTATAACATTCCATAGATAAATAAGGTGGTTACTCAATCTTATCGGTAACAGAAAAATATCTCAATAAGTCCTAAAACTAGTTCCTTACATAATATTGTAGAAGCCCTTTTCACTAAATCAGATTCTTTGATTTATAACTTGAAAGGAACAGCCTCCATGCCAAACCCAACCCCACCCATCCCCCTAGCCACCTTGCCGCCAATCACCTTAATCGGCGTTCTAATCATCATCGCACCCCTACCATAGAACCACTCTAAGCCCTCAACCCTTCATCTCTCTCTCAAAAACCATTCACAAACCCTAAAAGTCTACTTCAAAAATTACCCGAATAGCCACAACTACAAAGCGATGCATAAGGTTTTTCGAAAGTATTGCATCTTCAGTTCAGTATACACCGCCATGAAACGTAATGCCAATAACTTGAATTTTGGCTTCCTTACTCTTGATAGAAATCTGTCCTTTCATGAAGTTCTATATCGAATGAATTATGTGATCATCGGTAACATTCACCTCCGTGCTTTCAAGTTAAAATACAACAAGGCATTTCTAATCACTACATCAGCCCGAAGAATTTCAATTATGCAGGCCCCTAATGAAAATCGGTATTTGAGGATGCTCCGAGAGATGCAAGATGATATGCAGAGGTTGTTAGCGCGAAGGAGTCTTATGATGAGCAATTGGATAACTCCTTTTCAATGGCAGAATGGTTTCCATGTCCTGCGTTGCGAAAGTTAGTAACCTGTCATCAATCCCGCAGCTATTTGACATTATTTTGGAAAGGAACTTCGTAGTGAAGTTTGTTGCACCATTGGGCAGGGATGAGGTTCTTTGCTCCTTTTACTCTAAAGATGCGTTGGATGCTTCCATAAAATCCGATTGGCATTTTCTTCATGATCTAATATGCGAGGTATACCCATTCTCCAATTAGTTTATTCTGAAAGAATGTTTAGTATATGTGGACTATCTTGGACTGCCTCCTACTTGGATTATGGAGGCTTTAATTCTTAAGTTATCAGCCCTCATTGGAAAGTTAATATCAATTGATTTCAATTTTGAAAACCCTGAAAGATTGGATGTCATTTCATGTTTGATGTCAATTCTGATTGACAATAGGAACCATGAATTCAATCTCATTGTCGAGGATAAGAGAGTCCCGATTTTGGTTAATTTTAGACAGGTCGTTACATGCTTAAGATGCAATGGTAGCACCGGTCTGATTCATCATCTGATGATGTCTCCTCGGCCATAGATTCGCCAATGGGCTAGGCTGATTTCTCGAATAGTTGGGTTGCTAGAAAGGAATTTTCTCCTGTGAACGAAATCTACGGTATTTCTTTTGATATCCTCAAGTGAAAATTGTTCAAAACAAAGTGACGTTGTTGTGGTGGCCGAGACACAACCGAGCACTTCTTCCTCCTCCAGTCCAAACATTCATAACTGGAATAGACTCATTATTTTATCTCGTTCACTTGTCCCAGTAATTAATGAAAGAGCCCAAACATTAGCCGTTAGTGAGAAGCTTGGATTATTTAAGGACTGCGATAAACAAACTATTCTAGCAACCATGGATATGATTGACATCGTATAGGAGGTATGAGGTTATTCGAGGTTGATTCAATTTTATTATTATGTCATAATCATTTATATGTTGGAATTGTAGTAGAGGTTTGAAAACTAACACGAAATAAGGTTTTATGCGTACGCTCACTCGTAAGCATAATGTTTAGTTCTTCATTCTGATTGAAACTAAGGCTTTGTCCATCTCTGATCATACAATTCGTAGCTTTTGGGGACATAACAATTTTTCGTTTCATCAAGTTGTATCACAAGGTCTTTCGGGAGGTTTGTTGCTCTCCTAGAATTCATCGGCTTTACAAGGATGGATTATTCTCTCATTAGCGAGATGGATTCTATTCAAATTCATGTTCATGCAAACTGATTTTCACATTATCGCTCTCTATGGCTCAATGGTGAGAGAGGAACGTCAGTCCATGTGGCAGGAGTTGCAACCATTTTCTAGCCAATACCACAATTTAATTATGTGTGGTGATTTCAATGAAGTTTTGGCTTCTTCCGAAAGATCAAGCCATCGAGAATCACCTATCATGACGTGCTTTCAAAATTTTGTTATTTAATGTGAAATTCATGATTTATTGTTAAAGGTAGAGATTACACCTGGAATAACAAGCAATCTTTCTCCTGAATTGATCGTGTATTGGCATCCACGGAAGTGCTTGATATTTGGCCGATTATGATGGTATCTACATTAGACTCCGCCTTATTTGATCATCTGCCCATTCAATTTAGGTCAAAGGAATTAGTTATTGGCGGTGCAAAACCAATTTACTCCCTTAACATGTGGTGGGACCACATTGATTTCTCCTCTTTCATCAAATGCAATTGGGAACACATCTGCGATTCTTTCGACCAAAAAGACATTAACTTCAAAATTCGGCTTCTTCAAAACTCAATCAAGCCTTTGCATTCGTTGCACTTTGGCAATCTGGATCAAAGAATTAATGACTTCGAAGCTACGATTTTATCACTCACGTATAGTGATTGATAAGTGTATATTTACACTTATAATCATGATATTTTCAATCATAAAACAATATGAGTTAAGTCATTTTATACTTCATATAAAAGATTTCACGTGTTATGTAGTTGTTTTTTATGCAAATGCAGAAACTAGGTATATCTTGGGAGTAAAATGATCAAAAGCGGAATTCTATGGAAAAAGAGTGAAAACGGTGCAAAAAGATGCATGGAACACAAAGATTTGGCTTAGGATCGAAGTTGTCAAAGATCGGTAAAGTTATAAAGAAGAATCATGAAGAAACATCATTTCACGATGGTGACATCTATTCGTGGTTGCAATTTGTCACACTTCATAAATAGAAAACTGCCAACCAATGTTCACGAACACGACAAGTGATTCATGGTCATGAGTTGTGACGGTTACTGGTTATCTCTTTTCAATACCAACCGTCATCAACTACCAATTGAAAAGACACCTTTTAGAAGTCAACCAATCATGAAAAGGTGCCTTTCCATTGTGGATGAGGATAAATATTTGCATCCAATCAAAATGAAGTGATGGAACTCTTCGCCAATGGACACGACTCTTCGTTTGGATAGACGCAACCCTTTAGACTCTATAAATAGGGTTCAAGACCCACCAATTTCATGGGGCATGGTGTATGGGATTATAGGTGTGGTATGTGATACATGCATACTTAGTTTTTGAGAGAAAATCATGTAGATTTCACTTAGTTCTAAGTTAATGAAAAAATGTATAAGTGATTCGAATCTTATTTCGATCACTAGATTTCTCTACATTAGCTTTCACTTGCATACCTTACAACTTTGCTCTGTTTTCTACTTATACTTTCTATTTCGAAGTTTATGATATGTCTATGTGTCATATTGTGTATTTCGTGTTGAGTCTTTTATATTAATCAAGTTATATGCTTTTGAGTTAACTTTAAGAGTGATCTCGGGGTTAACAAGATTGTGTATAATCACTGGATCTATGATTATAACGCTGTTTAGTGAGCTAACATTTTTGGAATGGTAACTTGCTAAATATGGCTATGTGAGAGTGACCCGTACTAAACATAGTATTATTGTTATCCAGGTTTATATAATCGTCTTAATTTGTTTGCACTAGACATAGAAAAGTCATTTCATGTGTTGCTCTATGTTGAATAATTGAATATCTGAGTGTGTAGAACCGAATGTGTTAAAGTAGTCTATTGTACGTAATATCTTTGATAATTTTGCATGTTTTCTTTGCTATACTTATTTGTAGGGATAATCTATACCGATTTCTTCTACTCTAATCTATTTATACATTTATCTATTTATTTACCATCATATTCCAATCAACCCATAAACAATAAAATTATCTATTTTATTTTCTTTGTTCCGTTACTCTTGTTGATCTTTAGAACCGAATTCCTTCCTTGTGGGTTTGATAACTTTTAAAACTACATCGCAACTGTAATCTTGCAGTTAACATCATTTTTCTATTTGATAAGTGGTATTGACAACACGTGTACTTTAAAGCCAAAATCTTTCTAACAAGTTATTAAACTTATCAGTAGAAAAGTGGGAACAAGTTTCTTGGCGCCATTGCCGGGGATAAGCCTATCGGATACGATTTTAGCTAGAAAACTTACGAACAAGTTTTTGGCACCGTTACCAGGGAAAGAAAGTGCGTTTCTAGAGATTAAAGTACAGGACGCTACGGTACATTTTTATTTTTATTTTGCTTTTATTTTATTAATATATTTGTTTGTTAATTTATTTTGTTTAGAGTTAAAATGTTTGCTAACATGCATTGGAATAAGTTTCATGGTGATTACATGATTGATAACTTAATTGATGCATGCGTAGATGAAATTTGTCATGTTACATCTCATGAAGAGTCAACATTTTAATATCTTGAAAATTTAGAATACTCCTCTGAAATCGAAAAATTAGTTAGAGAAGATGATCCTACACCACCTTCTATAAACCACCCTTAGTAGAATTGAAGCAATTGCCTAGTCATTTGAAGTATGCGTTTTTAGGAAGCAACAATACCCTATCCATTATCATTTCTAGTAAGTTATCTGGACTACAGGAAGAAGCTTTATTAGAAACAATAAAGGGTAGAATTAGGAGTATTGGTTGGCAAATTTTCGATATTAGAGGGATCAACCCTAATATAGTAATGCATTCCATAAATTTGGAAAATGATAGTAAACCCAAAATAGAAAGGCAAAGACGATTAAATCCTCACATGAAGGAAGTTGTGAAAAAGGAGATTATTAAGTTGCTAGTTGTAGGAATTATCTATCCAATTTTAGATAGTGAATGGGTTAGTCCTATTCAATGTGTTCTGAAAAAGGGAGGTATTACTATAATTCAGAATGAAAAAGGTAACTTAGTTCCTACTAGGACAACAACTGGATGGAGATTTGCATAGACTATAAAAAATTTAATGCAACCACTAGGAAAGACCATTTCCCTTTACCATTTATAGATCAAATGTTAGAAAGGATATCAGGTCATGCATATAACTATTTTCTTGATGGATACGGATATTTTCAAATTCATATTAAGCAAGATGACCAGGATAAAACCACTTTTACATGTCCATTTGGTACATTTTCTTATAGAATAATGCCTTTTGGGTTGTGCAATGCTCCGACTACTTTTCAGAGGCGTGTTTCTGCTATTTTTAGTAAGTATATTGAGGATATTATGGAAGTTTTCATCGATGATTTCTCTGTATATGGAGATTCTATTGATAAATGTCTAGAAAATTTGAATAAAATACTTGCTAGATGTGAAGAAACTAATTTGGTATTGAATTGGGAGAAATGTCATTTTATGGTTAATGAAGGAATAGTTTTAGGTCATAAGATAGATGAGAAGGGAATTCATCTAGATATAGAGAAAACCAAGATCATTGAGAAATTACCTCCTCCCATATATGTTAAGGGAATAAGATCATTTCTAGGCCATGTTGGATTTTACAGAAGGTTTATTAAGAATTTTTCGGTTATATTTAAATCTTTAATTAATTTATTAGTTAAAGATGTGAAGTTCCATTTCTCTGAGACTGTTCAAAAGCCTTCAACACCTTAAAACAAGCATTAGTTTTGGCACCCATAATTGTTAAACCAAATTGGTCTCTACCATTTGAATTGATGTGTGATGCTAGTGATGTTGCTGTTGGTTGTGTTTTAGGTCAAAGGTATGAAAAGAATTTGCATGCCATATATTATGCGAGTCACACTTTGTCCTCTACACAATTTAATTACACAACCACGGAAAAAGAGATGTTAGCAATCGTTTATGCATGTGATAAATTTAGATCATATCTGATTGAATCTAAAGTAATAGTTTATACAGATCATGCTGCTTTGAGATATTTGTTGCTAAGAAAGATGCCAAACCTAGATTAATTAGGTGGATCCTTCTTTTACAATAATTTGACTTAGAAATAAGGGACAAAAAGGGAAGTGAGAATACCGTAGCTGATCACTTATCTCGTTTAGAAGATGATAAGGGACCTATAAGTGAAAGGCTTTGCTTGTTCCCTAGAAAACACAAATCTCATTGGAAGGGACCCTATGAAGTTATTCAAGTGTTTGATAATGGAGCATTGGAATTGAATGCCGAAAATGGAGAAATATTTCGAGCCAATGTTCAACATTGCAAACCTTATCTCGAAAATAAATTTGAACAACAAGATGTTGATGTTCAATTACTATCTTCACCATAATTCATTCAAGGTATGAAATAGTAAATATTTATCTTTTGTATTTAACAATGTTTGTGTTTCTAAGTTATCATAGGTACAAAGTCTACAAATTGAAAAATTTGAAGAATTAAAGAAGATCGCGATCGCAACATACAAATCGTGCTCGTGAGAATATGCAGTGAAACTTACTATTTATGTGATTAAGGAAGTCATGATCGTTATAAGCCTACCATTACAGATCGCGATTCAGCACATGACAGATGTCCGTAACTGCCAAATGGCTAGTTTGAAGGATAAACGGCTATATTGATTATTTTGACCAATTAGAGACCTCTTAGAACTCTATAAATAGGTTTAAGTTGAACCCTAGCCACCACAATCTTCTATCAAGCTTAAAAAATTTTGAAATTTTCATCTCTATTATTTTACAATAAAAAAACCTTTTCTTTCAACCTTCATTTCAAAATACTAATATGCCTCATGTTAAGGTAGCCACAAATAGGAGAGAAGTCCCGAATTACCAACAAGAGTACAATTGTCCTTTTCCAATTCGCACAAGAGAAGAAGGAAAAAGATTCCAAATTCTCAATAAGTTGGAAATAAAGGGTATGATTTTTCATGACATGGTTTTCATGGAGACTCTAGGACTCCATGAACAAATGAGGATGTATCTTGCTGATTTGGGTTTGAGCCAATTTGTGGGGATGCAATTTCCACTAAATCGCGATTGGATTTTAGAATGTCTAGTGACATTCGATTTGGAAGGTAAAAGGAAGAGGGCGATTCAATTTTGCAACCAAGGGAGGTAATTCATTATTACAAGAGAGATTATGGGTGTTTGGTTCGGATTAGAAATTGTAAATTCATAAACTATGATGGATTCTTTTCAACCAAATCGAGTTTGGGCAGATTTAACGGGTAAGAGAGTCTTTGACCCAAAAAATTCTCCCCATAAACTTATTAAGGATGAGTGCATTCTTCTTCTCCACAAATGCCTTTCCACTTCTGTATTTTGTAAAGTAGAGAACACCAAAGTCCAAAAGAAAGATTTGTTTGTTCTTTCTTATGCTTTAATAAAACAAAAAGCGAAATTTGTGGATATCATATGGGACATGATGAAGAAGAACTCTACAAGTATGAGAAACAAGAATGGGGTGGCCGAAATTATGACTGCAATCATCTTGGGTGCAAGAAGCGAACTCCCCTATGTCCAACAATCGGGTGAGTATTTTCGCTATATGGATGGGACTTACATAAAGAATATCGGACTTCTTCAAGAGAATGATGGTGTATATTCTTTCTACTCCTACTCCAACTGCACCAAGAAGATAATCTCAATTCATGAAGATTCTTTTGTTGGACCATCTAATCCTATTGCTAGACGTCGTAATGGAAAAGCTCCAATGATTGAAGAAGAAGATGAAGAAGATGGAGACGAAGCTTCGGAAGATTGGAAGGCGAGCACACAACAAAAATTGGACAATTGCCAAGCGGAACTTGGAGTAATGAAGAAGGACATGAAATTTCTAAAGAAAAGTAATAAATCGATGCTTCGAGAATTACTTTCTTTCTTTAGAAAACAAAATTATCAATTTACTCATAGTCCACTGGATTCTCCTTCTCAATAGAATGGGTTTTCTCTTTTCTTTACTTTTCTTTTTCATAGTTTTAGACTAGTTGTTTGTTTTTAGACTTTCAATTGAATAAAGTCTTCCACGATGAGGACATTGCGTTCTTTAGTGTGGGGGAGGGGGGCAATTGTAATTCTCAAAAATCCAATAAAATTAAATAAATTTAAAAACAGAAGAATTTGAAAATTTTTCTTGATTTATTATTATTTATACATTATCCATACCTATACTATACTAACATATTGTCCAAGGTTATTGTGAGTGTTAGGTATTTCAAGTTTGATGTTAGTGCATATTTCGAACAAAAAGTTTTGAATATACCACACAGTTGAAAGTGTGAGCGTTTTTAGCACAACATTTATCAATTTGGTAAGGATGAGTGGTGAGTAACATTCAAAAGCAATATTCCAAGTAAATTTCGATATATATTTCAATGCAACATGAATTAGTATAAGTTATATAGTTTTAGTTTAATGTTACCGATAAGTTTTAAGTGGAGTAATATCTAGTAGTGTTCTTACGATGAGTTTTATATGCTATTCTTGAATACGTCCTATAAGTATTGAGTGTGTTTAAAGTGTTGGGAAACTGTAGCCATAATACTTTGAAAGTAATCAATAAAGGATGAGGGTATTAAGAATGAAAAAATAAAAAAAAGAGAGGATAACCAATGAGTTATGCAAAAGGTGAGGAATGGTATGGAGCAGAAACTGCAACCATTCATTGAGTGAAAAAATAAAAATAGCATTGGATGAAAAATGGGTGCAAAGTACAAATTACTTCAAAAACATATGCTTAAAAGAAAAAAAATGAGAGAAAGTGGTATGGAGCATAAATTGCAACCACTAAAAAAGGGGAGAGTGTTATGGAGCATAAAATGCAACCACTAAGAGTGTTTTTAGCATCCTAGGTTACCTAAAAATGCCTTGAGATCAAAATTTCCAAAGTGTGCTCCTTTTGTCCTTTATACTTTATACTATACTTAAGAGAAGGTAATATTCGAGTAAGCATATAACACTTATATGAAGACGCGATTCGGTTGAACCTCCATTAAGAGCAAATGTATGCAACTAAACTAAATAAATTGCACATTACTAATTTGTGGGAAATTTCGAAGACTTTACTTGAATCTTATGTAACGTGGAATGTGGTACTCACTACAATAGTCTTTCGCCAAATAAGGTACGAACTTGAATACTATTCATTACACTTCTATTGTTTACCTTGAGGATAAGGAAAAAGTTAAGTGTGGGGGTGTTACACTTATAATCATGATATTTTCAATAATAAACACTGTGATTTAAGTCATTTTATACTTCATATAAAAGATTTCACGTGGTATGTAGTTTTTTTTATGCAAATGCAGAAACTAGGTAAATCTTAGGAGTAAAATGATCAAAAGTGGAATTCTATGGAAAAAGAGTGAAAAAGGTGCAAAGAGATGCGTGGTACACAAGGATTTGGCTTAGGATCGAAGTTGTCAAAGATCGGTAAAGTTGCAAAGAAGAATCAAGAAGAAACAACATTTCACGATCGTGACATCTATTCGCGGTCATGATTTATCACTCTTCATAAACAGAAAATTGCCAACCAATGTTCATGATTATAACATGTGATTCATGAACGTGACTTGTGACGGTTAATGGTTATCTCTTTTCAACTACCAACCGCCATCAATCGCCATCAACTACTAATCGAAAAGACCCTTTTTAGAAGTCAACCAATCATGAAAAGTGCCTTTCCATTATGGATGAGGATGAATCTTTGCATCCAATCAAAATGAAGTGATGGAACTCTTCGCTAATGGACATGACTCTTCATTTGGATAGACGCAACCCTTCATACTCTATAAATAGGGTTAAAGAACCATCAATTTCTTAGGGTATGGTGTATGGGATTATAGGCGTGGTATGTGATACATGCATACTTAGTTTTAGAGAGAAAATCGTGTAGATTTCGCTTCGTTCTAAGTTAGCGAGAAAATGTATGAGTGATTCGAACCTTATTTCGATCACTATATTTCTCTACATATTCGAGCGATTGTTGTATAAGTGTAATTGTAAATCACTTATCAATAAAAGTTTTCATTCTTCAATATAAGTTTATTCAATATTCACAAATAATAGCATCCTAGCGGAGGTTCTGTATGGGCTTAGACCGAATTCATAGAAGATGCAGGAATTGCAGGAATTAATGACTCCCATTAAAGAGTGGATACAGTTTGATCAACTTTAGCTTTCACTTGCATACCTTACAACTTTGCTCTGTTTTCTACCTATACTTTCTATTTAGAAGTTTATGATATGTCTATGTGTCATATTGTGTATTTCGTGTTGAGTCTTTTATATTAATCAAGTTATATGCTTTTGAGTTAACTTTAAGAGTGATCTCGGGGTTAACAAGATTGTGTATAATCACTAGATCTGTGATTATAACCCTGTTTAGTGAGCCAACATTTTTGGAATGGTAACTTGCTAAATATGGCTATGTGAGAGAGACCCATACTAAGCATAGTATTATTATTATCCAGGTTTATATAATCATCTTAATTCATTTGCACTAAACTTAGAAAAGTCTTTTCATGTGTTGCTCTGCAGTGAATAATTGAATATCTAAGTGTCTAGAACCGAATGTGTTAAAGTAGTCTAGTGTATGTAATATCTTTGATGATTTTGCATGTTTTCTTTGCTATACTTGTTCGTAGGGATAATCTATACCGATTTCTTCTACTCTAATCTATTTATACATTTATATATTTATTTACCATCATATCCCAACCAACCCATCAACAATAAAATTATCTTTTTTATTTTCTTTTTTCCGT
>CATIWQ010445892.1:0-12060 GCA_949673415.1 Euphorbia schlechtendalii | reverse complement strand
AGAAAGCAAAGCAAAGTTGTAAGGTATGCAAGTGAAAGCTAAAGTTGATCAAACCGTATCCACTCTTTAATGGGAGTCGTCAATTCTCGCAATTCCTGCGTCTGCTTCGAATTCAGTCTCAGCCCATACAGAAACCTCTACTAGGGTGATATTCTTTGTGAATATCGAATAAACGAATGTTGAAGAACGAAAACTTTTATTGATAAGTGATTTGCAATTACACTTATACAACAATCTCTCAAATATGTAGAGGAATCTAGTGATCGAAATAAGGATCCGAATCACTTATACATTTTCTCACCAACACTTATGAACGTAGCGAAAACTAGATAATTTCACTCTCTATCTACACACACACACACTATATCTCTCACAATCCATTGCATGAAATTTGTAAGGTTTGGAGCCCTATTTATAGAGTTCGAAGAGTTATGTCTATTGGCGAAAGATTGCATCACTTCATTGTGATTGGTTGAGAAGCTTTAATCTTATACACAATGGATAGGCACCTCTTCATGATTGGTTGACTTTTGATAAGTGTCTTTTCATTGGTAGTTGATGGCAGTTGATCGTTCTTATCTGGCAATTGGTAGTTAAGAAGATTTGACCAGAAAACCATCCAAGTCGCGACTGCGATATACATGTCGCAACCGTGAATACTTGTTTAGCAACTTTCTATTCTGAAGAATACTAAGTCGTGACTGAGAATGTTTGTCGCGACCGTGAATTGTGTTTTTCTTCAGAATTCTTCTTGTAACTTCACCGATCTTTGACAGCTTTGATCCTGAGCCAGATCTTTAAGTTCCACGCATCTTTTCGCACCTTTTTCACTCTTTTTACATAGATTTCCACTTTTGTTCATTTTACTCCCAAGATTTACCTAGTATCTGCATTTGCATTAAAAACAACTACATACTACGTGAAATCTTTTATATGAAGTATAAAAATGACTTAAACTATAGTGTTTAATGTGTAAAATTATACTGATAATAAGTGTAATTATACACTTATTAAACATAAAGGGGGATATACTATATAAATACATTCTACCATTATTATACCATGTATAAGAGTTTTCATACCAGGTTTAAGGTTTTCATGTCATGATTTTTATGGGAAAATCAATACAGTTTTGTTATGAACATAAAGGAGAAAAATTATACAAATACATTATACAACTCTTATACCATGTATAACGTCTTCATGAAAGTTTAGTAAAAAATGGCATTATACCATAATTACATGTATAAGATTGTGAAACATTATTTTTTTGAAAAAATCAAACTGCATGTCATTTTTTAAAGATAATATTACGACGAACAAAGTATTTCAAAGCGTTAATTAGAAAAATCAATGATTTGTGAGATATAGATGTTTGAGGTTGTGAAATTCAAATTAAATAAGAGAGAAAATGTATTCTGAGTGGTGGGGTGAGAGAGGCAAGAGAAAAAGGCAGAGGTAAAATGCCATTTGTACCTTCGAAATCTCATGCTAATTAAAGTTCTTTCTTGAAAAATGATTATGCATAGGAAAGAGAAGGTGACATGAATGTGGTTCAATAAACTATGAACAGGATGGTTCAAGAAATGTATTACAAAATAACCAAAGGGAAAGAGCAAGTCACTGAATCTCCACTGCACTCTGCAGCATATTTCAATGCTTTTGCAGGTTTTTTTTAGTAAGGCTCCAAAAACTTGCTTCACTTGGATTGTAGATAGTGGAGCTAGTTCACACACTATCAAAAACATCTATTTTCAGCTTTAAAAACTGAAGGAAGTGGTCACACATTGCATTTGCCTGATGGAGGAGCAAAAATGATAACACATAGAGGAACTATGTCACAAATAGAAAACTTTTTTATAATTCATGTCCTGTACGTACCTGGTTTTCAATACAATTTGTTGTCTTCTCCTCTGGTTCTTCTTCATCAAGTATGTAATGCAGCTTACCTTTATAAAAAAAGGTAAAACGAAAACTATTTCTTTTTTTCATGTAAAGGAAAAAAACTATTCCTTTTAAGCTTTGTAAAATTAAATATTTGTAAAGTCTAAATTTTATAAAACAATATGGTAAAAAAATAAAAGCACATACCAATTATCGATAATGGACTCCCTTCTTATGCCGGACCCACTTACTTAACGGGTTATAACCCAAAGTCCTATATCAAAGAGGGTAAAAAAAGTGTCCACCACAATTCACTTTCCCAAACAAAAATAAACAAATCCCCTACCTCCAAACATGATTCCAATGATAATTCCTCATTTTGTAACCGAGGGGTTGAATGGGAAGAGAGGCAACGCGAGGGATTTTGCTATCATTGTGGCCAGGCTTGAGAACCTGCTCACAAATGCCTAGAGGAAAGATTCTCGTTATTTTACTAGCTGATGATGAAGTTCTATCCAATGATTGTGTAATCATTTGAATCGAAGGTGAGGAAGAGATATTGGTCTTGATTGAAGGTGAGTGCAAACTGTTGAATTTAATGGGCTGGTTGCGGAGTGTGGTTTTGGTTCCAAAACATTGAAATTACAAGGTGAATTGAATGGAATACCGGTGGAAAATCTAATTAGTAGTGGAGATACGCATAATTTCATGTCTAGTTAAAGCTCTTAGGATTTCAATCATTCAATTTGCCGAAATGAGAATCAAATTAGGTAAAGGGTATCAGTTCGTTGTTACAGAAAAGTGTCTTGGACTCCCCGTTAAATTTGGTGAAATCTCTTGTATAATTGATGCTTTGTTGTTTGATATGGAGAACTTGGATGTGATTTTGGGAATTGAATGGTTACAGACATGAGAAGAAGTAACTCACATTGGGACCTACAATATATGAAATTTTTGACAAAGGACAAAGAGTTTAATATAAGAGGAATTAACAAGCACCACAGTACTCTACGTCTTCTTTACAAGGGGGATCAACTTAGTCCAAGGGCTCTGGATTACAAGTGAAGTCAGCAGCAGACAATTCTTTGGAAGGCTTTGAAAGTTCTCAATGGTTGATCCCCTGGAGCAATAAAATGGTATACAAAGCTGAATGTGATAAGGGTTTCTTTATTCATGGTCAATTCCCAATTTCTTATCTTGAGGACAAGACAGATTTAAATGGAGGGTGCAGTGATGGAGAAGGCCTAGTTTATTAGCAAGGGCCCATGTTGTCCCATTTTTCTAAATGATTATTCTAGAAAGTGGAGGGGAATGATACAGCTGGCACAATTAGTTAGAGAGAAATGTGGGAAAGGTAGGGAGGTTTACATTTTATGTTTGTTTGGTTCTTAGTTTAGAACTGAGAGAGATGGAGAAATTCCTGGAGAGGTTACTCATTTATAAACCTCTTTTATCTGTATTAATTTTCCATTTCCATTATAATCATATCCAGTTGCTTCTTAGTCTCCTATTTCATTTCCCTTGTTTTTGTTTATTTTCTACAATTTTATTTGTGAGTTTCCATCAAATTGTTGTTGGGGATGAAAGGAAGCAAGTCTCTTTCACTTGGAAAAT
This sequence comes from Euphorbia schlechtendalii, assembly GCA_949673415.1. Lineage (NCBI taxonomy): Eukaryota > Viridiplantae > Streptophyta > Magnoliopsida > Malpighiales > Euphorbiaceae > Euphorbia > Euphorbia schlechtendalii. Next base: position 8,562 of record CATIWQ010445892.1, on the reverse strand, counting down.
CCTCTATATCTTGGAGCGATGGGATCAAACTAAGCATATCAGAGATCATCCTCTTCTGTGGATTTTTGTCAAGTTTGGAAATATTATGATCAGAGACAAGATATGCTACAGTATCTCCAACTACCCAGGTAGAGAAGAGTATAAGTTTCTAGTCAAATATATTAAGGTAGGACAAACTCAGAAAATATATCTTACATATGGGAGTTGTAGCTAACAAACTTGACTCGGTGATGCTAGTTGACCCAGCTTTAGCACTAAGCAAATTGACTAGAACTGAGCCAAAACGAGCATGAGGTGGATTGAACGACATAAGATTATGAAGAAGGAAATCTCAAAAAATTTCAAAGGACCGTCATAGCAGGGTTCAGGTAGAAGTAGGGATGGACCCATCACTAGCCAAGAAAGTTCTCATTAGTAGACTCGGATTCAACTCATCTTCATGCATTTACTTCCGGTTAACATTATAAGCATGGATGCGTATGACATCATTAGGATCATTAGAAAAATGACCTTTCCCAGATGCATCTGGAAGAGTCTCCAGCAACTTGAATAGAGGTTTGAAATCATTATCAAGTTGCACCAGTAGAAAATATGAGCTTCCATAATCTGGAAATCCCACTAGCAACATGGTTGAACCACTTGAAAGGTTTTTCGGTACTTTCACAACGCTGAAGCCTTGTTCATATACCTGAAATTATAACATCATTAAAATCTCATCATTTTGCGATGAGGAACAAACTGGCCAATTTTAATACGTGACCTTGAAAAAGAAATTAAAAAATGTCAGGTTGGAGAGAAAAAGGTAAAAAAACAGGATAATTACCTGAAAGCCTAAAAATCTGTCAATAGATGCAAATAAATGCAAAATGCTCTTGGTCTTCAAGTTGATAAAACACTAGAAACAAAGGAAAGATATCAGGTTCATTCACTGAACTTGAGAAATCTAATAAGATAGTCGTTTTATCGTTTATTTAATATATAAATTGGTTGAGAATTTTTTAAATATTTCAATAGTGAGAATCTGTTCACTGCACTTTCAGTAATTTTCCAGAATAACATAGTGACCAATAATTATAGCTTACAGAATCAATAATACAAAAGTCAAGCCTATTTGCATAGATAGGAAGAATTACCTTAGGTTTATACAAGTGTAAAAAACAATGAGCCATATGCTTGCACAAGTAGAATTTCCTAGCCCTCACATACTGAACCATTAGCCTTAGTTTCTTTCTGGATACAAGTTCAGTTGCACATCAAAAAAATTCAAAAAGCATCAGTAAATAGATACCATGAACTTCAAGAATCTCTTAGGCATGCAAAAAATGGATACAAAACTTAATAAGCAAGCTTCCAAAAACTTATCAAGCATGAAAATTTCTTCACTGTGAACCAAACTTTTTGCAGTCAACATCTTGTTCATCCATGTGTGACTGAAGAATAGCATCATCAGTAGTACGAAATATTTGAGGACTTTTCCCTGGTTCTTTCTGAATTTCAAGCGGCCGTGCATATCTATAACATGATGTCGCTCTTAATAGTAGCTTTTCAACGTCAATGTAGCTTTGATCTTAGGAAAAATCTGCTTCTTTACCATTTAGCAGGTGTGTGTGTGTGTGTACACCTAAGTGAGAAAATAAACAATTTAAATAAGTGATGTCAACCTTCTAGAATGCAGGATGATGTAAATAAAAAACAAAAGGTAGATCCTAACTTTCAAATTTAGGAGAAATATAAATGATTATCAAAAGATCAGATGATCTCATGCAATCATTGACTTATCAAATGTAAAGTTTTGGATAACAGAGTTAACAAAATAAAAATTTCTCTTTTCTTACAAATTCTATCTCTATCAAGAAACTATATCATGGTATTCAAATCTAAATAAGTATCATACATCAGCATAATCCTAACATCATGCTCCAATTACTCTAATACTCTAATACAACTCTCAAACAACAAAAGCATATAGGTCATTGGTTTGTAATCGCTAATACACAACAATGTACATCAGACAAAGCTTATTAACAACTTGTATGAAGTTAGTCTTAACAACAATGGCTCCCGTGGTAACTGGTAAGTTTTGCAAGTTCATTCCACAACTTCAATGTTTATAAATTACAAATTCTCACCTCAATTCTCAGGCATATGAATAAGCCATTATTCCTATTAAGTTACTAGTACACTAATATTGATCATGAAACTAATGATGCCTTTTGGAAGACTCTTCAAGTGGGCATGGTGTGTATGTATCCCTTAGCACGCAAAATAAGCAATTACTTAATGAGAGGAACAAATCTACATATAGAAGAAGGGGTGAAAGGTAAAAGAATCTGGGGTTTGGATTGTGAGAGGAAAAGTGGAACTTTGTTACAAAAGAGAAAATTGAGAATGAGAAGTAGGGTAAGACAAAATTATGGGAAGGTGAATAAAATCTTTCTTTCACCATCACTGCTACTAAAGAGGAGATGTTGCCCAACCATCCCAAAAACGTAACTGCTGCTACGATGTGGTCCTCTTTCAAGCCAATTTCCCACTTCAGCCAGCCTTTTTCTATTTTTTTTTCCACTCAACTTTTCTATTGAGGCTTACCCGTAACATTTATTCTTGTTGGAACTAACTCCAAATGTATCTATACTCAAAGCTGAAGCTCTTTCAGTCCTAGAAGTTTTTCCTAGGATCTTCGTTATACTCATGTGGTGATTGAAGTTGATAGTAGTAACTTATTTCAGTCCTTGGTTTAATTTTCCTCTTTTATTTTGGATTGTAACTCTTTAGCTTTTTCTTTTACTTCGATTTTGTTCATCTTAATGTATCGTGAAGCTAATGTTATAGCTCACACTATTTCTCTGGATGTTTATTTCAACGAGGTAACAGGGTTTGGTTATATGTGTCACATCTTTGTCGCTCAATCTTTTTCCATTATCTAATTCATCTTTCATCAAAACAAAATAATGGTTACTCATTTGGATGGTTTTTACATTTTTAAAAAATTGCTTTAATTACAATTACATGTAAATCATTCAATACAAAATTAGTAAAATATACAAAAATATACCTTGTAATCTGGTTTGACATTATAATATATATTGGGCCTTTTATTTGTTTTAAAACACAAAAAGAAAAGAATGCCCAAAAATTCAATGGCTTTTGAATTCATGGAAGTCGGCTGTATAAGCTTTTATATATCACAATATCTATTCCCCTACTTTTTCAGAGCCGACTAAACCCTTCCCTCCCACCTTCAACTGCATCGACACAGGCTTAATCGGTTTTTAGGTCAGAATTCTTCCTCCTGTCTTACTATGCATTTTACTGTTCTCTATAATATGTTCTTTTTTTTTTGGTGTAGAATCTCTTCTTTCATTTTTATTTAGTTATGCTGACAATTGACAAGGATTTTGAGGATACATATGTTTTGAGGTTTTCTTAGTTTGAATTTTAATTCGTTATCTGTCAAAATATGATCCTGCAATCAACCGCCCGAAAACCCTACTTTTGGCTTTTTTTCTGCTAGCGTGTTTGTTTTATGTGCTAGAATGATATTTTTTTGTGTTTCTCTAGGTTGTTATTCATTTTAACTTAATTAATCTTAGAAATTTTTATTGTATAGTGTGTCTTTCAAATAATTTCGAGATTTAGTTTTATACTGTGACAATAATAAATGGAAAATAGTGGCTAGAGTTGAAGGTAAAGTCGCGAACTGCGTTGAGATCTGTCCTCAAGTAGTATAAAGATGAAATTACCAGACCAGTGCCTATATTCTTGCTGAAGACTGTTTGATTCTTGTTCTCTCAAAATTGCCTTTTTAACTGCAGTAATGTATCCGATGCAAGTGTTAATATTATTTTCATTCATCATGTGTTTCAACTATGCTTTTGTAAATGCTAAATAACTATTACCTTCACAATATTTGCAACTTGCATTATTTAGGCAAACACAGATGTTTAAGGTTCAGTTATTGGTCTGTTGTGTTACTGACTTGTCGTGTTTGTGGGTTTTCTACTTGAACTATTTCAGCTTGGTTCCAGCAGTTTGTGTGCTAATTCTTGTTGTTTATTCTTAAATTATGAGCAGTCATAATGGCCGAAGAAGCTGGCATGTTTATGGTTCGTCAAACCGTTGGAAGTGTTCTATGTTGTAAATGCGGCATTCCAATGCAACCAAATGCTGCTAACATGTGTGTTAAATGTTTACGCTCAGAAGTTGATATAACTGAAGGTTTAAAGAAGCATATGATTATCAGACATTGCCCAGAGTGCGACACCTATCTTCAGCCACCCAGCACTTGGATCAGGGCCCAACTAGAGTCCAAGGAGTTGTTAGCATTCTGCATAAAACAACTCCACTTGCCAAAAACCGTCAGGATGATAAATGCAGAATTCATTTGGACCGAACCTCATTCCAAAAGAATCAAGCTGAAGCTGAAGATTCAGAAAGAGGTTCTTAGCGGTGCAGTGCTTGAACAAGCATTTGTTGCTGAGTTTGTTCAGCAGGAAACAATGTGTGAGTCTTGTATGAGAGTTCAGGCCAACCCTGACCAATGGGTTGCCTCTGTGCAGCTCCGTCAGCATGTTTCTCATAGGCGGACGTTTTTTTACCTGGAGCAACTGATTTTAAAGCACGACGCTGCTGTCCGCGCCATCAAAATCAAACAAATGGACCATGGGATCGATTTTTTCTTCGGAAATCGAAGCCATGGTGTGAAATTTGTAGAGTTCATAAGTAAAGTTGCTCCAGTGAGAAGTCGCAATGATAAGCAGCTTGTGTCCCATGATACCCACGCCAACAACTACAATTACAAGTATACTTTTTCGGTGGAAATATCCCCGATTTGCCGTGAAGATTTGATCTGTCTACCTCCAAGAGTGGCAAATAGTTTAGGAAACCTCGGTCCAATTGTAATATGTACGAAAGTGACAAATAGCTTAGCTCTGCTCGATACTCGAACTCTCAGACTATGCTATTTGGACGGTGAACAGTACTGGAGAACTAATTTTAAGTCTCTACTTACTAGCAGGCAGCTTGTGGAGTATATTGTTCTAGATATCGAAACCACCGCACCTGAAGTTACCATTGGTGGGTCAAGGTATCAATTAGCCGAGGCCCAAGTGGCTCGTTTATCAGATTTCGGAAGGAATGACAATATTTTCACTGTGATAACACACCTTGGCCATATTTTGAATCCCGGTGATCATGCACTTGGCTATGACTTGTATGGAGCCAACAGCAATGATCTTGAGCTAGACAGGTACAGAGGCCTGGTTTTGCCTGAAGCGATTTTGATAAGGAAGAGCTATGAAGAGAAGAGGCTAAGAAAACGTGGGAAGCCTCGTTCCTGGAAGCTGAAGAATCTTAACATGGAAGTTGAGGATTCTAGGGGTAGAAACGACCAAGAGAAGACGGACACTGAATATGAAGAATTCTTGAGGGATCTCGAAGAGAACCCTGATTTGAGGTTCAACGTTTCTTTGTATCGTAATAAGGAATATCAACCTTCGGAGATGGCCTCAACTGTCGACGGGGATGATCTGCCTTCGATTCCCCTCGATGAGTTGCTCGCAGATCTCGAGATCAGTGACATGGAAAATGATGAAGATGATGGCATGAGGGAATGAATGTTGAGTGAGTTTTTTTGGCTCCTAATATTTTGACAGATTAACTTTGTGTTATTTACTTTTATTTAAATTTTTTCGCTTTGTTTCCTATGATTTTCAAATTTTTATATATACTATGCTTCAGTTTTTTGTATGACTTTTATACCTTATTGTGGTAAAGAATGTTGACTTGTTCACATAATAATGTTGTGTTCATCTTCAATTGTCTAAGGTTGAATTTGATGGAATTGTTCATGGTTTGATTGATTGCTTGTCTTTTTAGATTGGATGGTTCTTAATTTCATTGGCGATTATTTTGTTTGTATCTGTTGATAACGCATATGCAAAATTTCTATCATATAGTATATGATATATGGCCTTACAAAAACTGAAATTGTATCGAGTTCGGAGAGAAATGGAAATGAATAGTCTGTTGTTACTTGTGGAGTTCGTAAGGTTAATTTGCTGCTGATATGTTCAACTGTAATTGTGGTAGTTGTCTACGAGTTTCAATCAATATTAGTATGCAATTTTTGTCATATTGTTCTTATAATATTTATGTCCTATTTCTTAAAAGAATAAAATCTAATAAATGCATATTTATATTTTATATTTACAATAATATTCTTTTATTTTAATTATTGTACATGTTCTCACGGTTTCTGAAGTTAATTTTTTGGAAGCTGTGTTTTTCTGTTGTCCATTTCTGATTCCTTTCTGCCCAGGTCTTAGTAACATCAAGTTGTAGTTTGGTGACTTCAAATTTGAACAAAGGTTGTCTATTTAGCTTTTTTGTTATGATTAGCGACACATGTAGGATGGATAATATCAGGTTTGCGGAATAGAATATTAAAGGAACATGAATGGAATGAAGTGCTAATTCATCTTCATATTCCATGTTATATTTAGCTCACTATTTTAAAAGTCCCCATCTAGGCTCTATTTTGAAGATCGCTGCCCGACTATCCCTAGTGCTTGAATTTTGCTGACTAGCGCCTGAATCCGTCTAGGCGTCGATTAATCCTCGCCTAGGCCTTGATTCATCTTCGGCCGCCCGATTAGCGCCTAGCTCTTTTTAAAACACTGATTTGGCTTGCGAAATAGAATAGCAAATAACATGAATGGAATGAAGTGCTGATTCATGCTCGTATTCTATTTCCTTGTTCGTTCAAATTGCTCATTATTGGTATATTTTAAGGTGGAAGGTACAGGTCCAGGACCAAATTTCTTCAAATTTCACATTCATAAAATATAGCATTACTAACGAGTTACTATTTTTGTGCAAATATATATTTTCGCTTCCCTTTACTTGTAACTTTTCTTTATTATTTCGAATTGGCCATGTTTTTATATATTGTTTAATAATGTTGTTTGGTGCTTTTATTTTCTAATTCTTTTCTCACCAAGTCATCATCTGTTAAATTTTTGAAAATTCAGTTTCTATAAAAAAAAAAATGGATTTTGATGCACATGCTGTAATTGTTATCTTCTGTTAATATACTCAAACCAAAATACTTAATTATGATATTACATTTTATAATTATCACAATTTATAACCTTGCAGTCCATTCTTAAATAAGATAACAAAATCAATACATGTATTAATATTTTCACAGTTTATTGTAAATAACAAATTAAGTATTCAACTTTAATCAACCCTCTATATTCCATAGACCATAGTATTTAGGGGTGTGCATTCGGTCGAAATCGAACCGAATTAACCGGATATCAAATAAGAAAAATATTGTTAACCGAACCAAATCAAATAAGAATCAAAACCGAATTAACCAAATCGAAATAAATTATTCGGTTTGGTTAAAAACCGAACCAAACTAAAATTTTAAATTAATTAACAAAAATTCTAAGTTTTAACAGTTAAAGTACAAAATGCACATCCAATATAAGTATTATAATGGATTAAATGGCTTAGTAGAGACACATAAATAAATAAGAGTGCATTTTTTAGAAGATGAATAAAGGTGTGATATAAAAATAAAATTTTATTATGTGTTTATATATATTTCGATTCGGTTCGGTTATTACGGTTTTTTCTATACAAAAATCGAACCGAACAGAATAACCGAAATATTGATATTTTACAAACCAAACCTAACTGAATTTTTAAAATAACCAAACTAAATTAATATTTCGGTTTGGTTTGGTTCGGTAATTCGGTTACCGAACCGTTTGCACACCCCTAATAGTATTGTATTGTCCAATTCTAATTCTTTTTCTGGTTTTGTTTTAGGTATAAGGGCTTCATACCAGTTTTATCCCTGGTATAATACTCTCATTCCACTTTTATACCAAATATGAGGCCCTTATACTAGCCTTATACTTGGTATAAGAGTTTTATAAAACCCTTATACTATCCATTTTTCTTTTCTTTTGCACTAGAGTACAAACTCAACGAAATTCATGGTATAAAGGTTTTATATATAGTATAAAAGTGACGTAAACTTTTACAAGGTTAGCGGGAAGGGGGTTACCACTACAAGAAAAAATGGGTTTTGCAATGGAATTTGCAACGGAAATTTCATTGTAAAACACCTTTTGCAACGGAATTGCAACGGTAATCATTCCGCTGCAATATGCGTCCTTGCAGATTGGTCTGCAAGTGTTTCTATTTCCGTTGCAAATTTGCGACGGAAATAAATTCCTTGCAATTTCCGTTGCAGATCTGCAAGTACCAATCCATTGCAATTTTGCTTCTTGCAATTTTCGCAAGTGAATAATCACTTGCGAATTCCGTTGCAAATTCGCAAGTAAAAAATCAGTTGCAAAATCTTCTTGCAAATTTGCAAGTGCATTATCTCCAGCAATTTCCTTTGCAAATTCCTACACTAAAATTATTATTTGGATTGAAGGGAGCTACATAATAATAATAATAATAATAATAATAATAATAATAATAATAATAATAATAATAATAATAATAATAATAATAGTATAAATAATAATAATAATA
>CATIWQ010445874.1:0-25859 GCA_949673415.1 Euphorbia schlechtendalii | reverse complement strand
GGCCTCGCTAAAATCAAATCGAACATATGTGATATCCCCTGTGCTAACCTTTGTTGATGCAGGTTAGATGTATGTTTAGGATTTTATTTTTCCTTCGGGTATTGCACATATTTTTGAGGAAATGTAATTAATAGGTTAGCGGGCGGTTGCATCCCTTGATTTTTGGAAGCCTTGTAATTTTTATTTTCCGCATTTACTTTTTTCATTTACTTACTGCTTTGTGGATAATTTATTATTTTGCATTGTGGATGGTTTATTATTTTGCAATACGTGTATCATGCATATAAAGTCTAAAAACGACCTAAGTGCGAATATGCATAACTAAGAAAATACAATTTTCTGTAGATGTAATATAATGTGACCACATAAGAAATAAGCAACTTACCCTGGACCCGAATCTGTGTGTCTTAGTAAGCCATCCCCCGGACGTTAAGCCTCACAGGACTCTAATTCCTAGAAAGAGCTAATCCATGTGGCGACTCCACACAAAGAGATGGTGGATTCTAGTTCAAACTAATCTAAAATTGTTTTCACCTTCTCTTTCAACCTTTTTCTCAGGTCCCTAACCTGGTGCAACTTTTTCCAAACACATTTGAGCGTATGTGGTGATGCATGGATAGTTGCCCTCTACGGGTGGGTATTTCAGGTGAATGGTCACCTGGAATGGTGCTAAGGTTTTTGAAGTAAGTTCTCCCCATGTGGACTTAGGTTAGGATATCAACAGGGATATCCTTTAATGTGAGAGGGCATGGTTTGTGTTTATGTTTTCCTCGTGTAGGCTTTTGGTATGTATAATTACCCCAAAAGGGTTATGAATCGGATAGCAAATGGGCATTGTGCAAAAATTCGGGTAGGTTTATCTTTAGAGTTGGACATTATGTGGACGTCATGCTGAAAAATGGGTAAGTGATGCTACATGATTTTAATTTGTTTCATGTTATCCTAGGGTGACATGATCTCGAGTGTCAACTAAATCCTAAGTATGAGTGACACAAATTGGCATTGTGTTGATGACAACATGACATGTTCATTTAATGTCATGAGTGTGTGCACTCAAGTGTCTGCATTAAGATTCGTGGTTAGCATGACACATTTGTATAAGGCATGATGAATCGAAAGTAGTAAATAGATAGCAAATAGCATGCAACGTCCTCCCGTGTGTAGGGTTGTTTGCTAGTCTTTATCCTAAGTTTGGTTCATCTTAGTACCACGAGGATACTAAGGAGTGCACCTGCAAGAAAATATAATGCATGGTCGTTTGTTGGGTAACACCCTAGGGAAAATGCTTATGGCTTATTTACATGAGGTTTGTTTTTGGGTTGCTGATGTAGAAGGTTCTTGTTGCTCTAAAATACACTCCTAGCCTCTCCCCAAATGGGTTCTAACGAGGGAGGTACATGTGATATGGCAACAAGTGCTCCACCAGCTCAAGTACTATCTTTTATTGGGGAGGTAAATTAGTACAAGAGAAAGCTTTACGGTAATAGGGTACCTTAAACTTACGAGCTAATCCCCTCTATTGCAATATGAACTTATGAATATGTCATAATTAAGAAAATACAGAATAATGAGATTAATAATTTTTGGCACTTATCCAAAATCTAAAATCTTAAAAAACAAATTTTTAGAAAAAATCCCTAGTCGAGTCGCCACTATGAGCGAACGACACGGAGCGATGGGCTGAATGCGTGCGGTCCACTAGGGTGTTTAAGTTGAAAATAAAGTGTACTGATTCGGAGACCCTAAAAGTTTGATTGAGAAAGTAGGAAACATTTTAGATTGGTCAAACCCGAATCCGCTGTCTCTTAGTGTAGAGTTGCCACCTGGATTAACTCTTCTAGGAATTAAAGTCCTGTGAGGCTTAACATCCGAAGGACGGCCCACTAAGACACAGAGATTCGGGTTCGGGATAAGTTTCTTATTTCTTATTGTATCACATTATATTACATCTATAGAAAACCGTATTTCTTAATTATTTATATTCGCACTTAAGTCATTTTCGAGTTATTATGCATTATGCACATATATTTGAAAGTGGTAAATCCATCCATAAAGCAGTAAATAAATGCGGAAAGTAAAGATTAAAAATTATTAAAACTCGGGGGATGTAACCACCCTCCTAATTTATTAATTACATTTCCCAAAAAAAATAATTGAATGTATGCTCGATTTTGCCTATAGCGAGGCCTATGTGGCCTACTGAAAAATCACGGTAATGGATTTGTTATTTGAAATAAAATAATTCATTTTATTAACATGTTGGTTGCTCATTTTAATTAATGAAATTGCTCGCATGGTAAAATAGTGGGGGCCATTATTTGGAAATATATTTTTATTCCCTTCGTGGGGATATTCTAGCATGTATCTCCATTAATAAAGAATTTACAGATGAAGAAAGAAAAATTACAACGTTCGGAATAAAATAGAATAATAAAAATCCTAGGTCTGCAGATGAAATCAGAAGAAGAAATAATAGACAATGAGCATGGAATCAGTAGGTATAGGAACTTAGAGGCTTACCCTTATGGAGCGAATCCACTTCAAAAATATCTGCTCGACTTTAGGAAGTAGTCCGCGTCATCTTTTAGTTTAGGTTGTTGAAAATGTGATGTAAATCCCAAAAAAGGCTTGCTTGATTCTCGAAATCATTTCCAATTCTAAGAGCTATATTTTTCTCCCAAAATTTCCCATCCAGATTATCGAAAATTCCCCAAATATTTATAAGGGGGAAATCCTGAAATTCCAAAAAGGTAATAATTTCCGGTGAGGCTCGCCAGAAGTTCTGGCAAGGAGCCTTGCCAGAAAACTCTGGCGAGGCAAACCTCGTCAAAGTCTGGAGAGGCAGGTCCCCGATTCTAGTATTCTGCGATTTTTTCGTATTTTTAGTGTATTTTTATATTTTTTGTATTTTTAATTAATTTTTTGAACTAAAAAGAAAAATTAATTAATTTTATTGAAAGTCCTTTTAAATTTAGAGATGAGGAACACCCCCATTTGAAGGCGTCTGGATAATCGAGAATCGTGTGATTCAAGGATAAAATCCCGAAAAGCCATCATCATCGAATACGTGAGCTAGTACAACATTTCGTGCTCATAGGTATAACACAACATTTGCACATATGTTCGATTTGATTTTGGCGAGGCCCATGTGGCTTAATTGAAAAATAGACGATTGAAAATTCTTATTTAGAAATAAAAAGGTTCATTTTTATTAACACATTGGTTGCTCATTTTAATTAGTGAAAATGCTCACATGGAAAAAATGTTATTCCCTTCGTGAGGGGGTATTCTAATAGAATTCTTCAACAATTAAAAGAAATATAAAAGGAGAAGAAATATTACATTAATATTTACATAATAAAAGAAAGAAGAATTATTCCTAGGTCAACATGTAGAATAAAATAAAACATAGAAAGCCCGAGATAAAACAACTCTGGAAACTCAGAGGCTTACCCTTACACAACGAATCCACTTCGATATACCCTCTTGATCCTTGGAAGCGTTCCTTATCATCTTTAAATTTTTTAGTGTGTGGGTAAAAGTTGAATTAAAATGTGTTTTTAATCCGAAAACATATTGCTGTAAAAAGCCAGAGTGTTTTTGTCTTTTTCTGCTAAAAATTACCGGTCCAGAACACTGAAAATTCCCCCAATATTTATAGGGAAATTTTCTTGAAAAAAAATCTGGCAAGGGGGGTCCCTCGTCGAAAATCTGACGAGGCCGATTTCTCTCCCTCTTGATTTTTTTATTTTTTATTTATTATTTTTTATATTTTTAACTTTAATTAATTTTAAATTAATTAAATTTTACTGAAGTCTAATTTTTCAAGTTCTTAATAATTTAAGTCCTAAAAATAAAATTAGAGACGAGGAGCACTCCCATTTGAAGATTTCTAGATAATAAAAAATAGTGTGATTCAAAGATTAAATCTTGAAAAGCCAACATCATCGAACATGTGAGCTGGTACAAAATCCTATGCTTATAGTATCATTGATGTTGTACTCAAGAGGAATCTGTGCTTCAAAATTTTGACAACTCATCCAAATCTACTCAAGGATAGATTCAAGCTTCAAATCAAGCTGCGGTCCAACCTCAAATCAAACTTCAACTTAGTCCTAAGTCCATCTTCTCAACTAGCCCAAAGGAGTCCCACATCAACCAATCAAGATTGCCTAGTCGCCACAAGAGCATCATCAGCCCAAGTCAAAGCAGCCAAATAAATATCACATCCTCATGCATAGTCACATACTCATACAAGCATTCATGCAAACAATTGACTAACAAATTACATAACATGCATGTGAGCATTCCAATTTGTTCATTCACATGCACATATATGCGTGAATAATTTGTCACATTATCTTATAGAATCCATCCTTGCTACGCCACTATCTTGCCATGGATATAGATCCAAGCCATGCCACTATCTTGCCGTGCGACTGTCTTGCCCGTCTCATGTTAGAAATCAATAATTCAATCAAGGGTTAGTTCTACCTCAACAAATATTTCGAACAAGGTCGAATTCTCTCACTTAACCAATTTTGTTCATGTTTTAACTCTTGATTGAAGGAGCAAAATATTTTGAACAAGGTCGAATTCTCTCACTTAACCAATTTTGTTCATGTTTTAACTCTTGATTGAAGGGGCAAAATATTTTGCTTCTGCAAAGTTAATCACGGAGTTAAAACATGCCTTCATACACTACTAACTTCATAATCATTTTTTATTACATGCGGATTTCTTCCCAACCACATTTTGGGATCAAAATTAAATTGATGTTCCAAATAAACATTATGGAAATTAAAATTGCATCGGTCTTCTAAACCACATTTTAGGAATCAAGGCCTTTCACACTCCTTACTAGTAAAATTAGTTTTAACCTTATTTTCTCTACCAATCACCACATATCCCTTCATTCACCCAATACTATTTCTCAAATTCATTATCCCAAGAAATTACAACTCTAATAGAACCATATCTCCCAAACAATAAAAGCTATATCCCCGCAATGGGCAAATTCATCCCTTCTATAGGCGCCTCTGCAACATTTTCGGAACAGACTAAATTTCATCAATTTAATCAATTTTCTTTTCATTTTAACTCTTGATTGAAGGGGCAAAATATTTTGTTTCCAAAATGTCAATCAAGGAGTTAAAATACTCTTATCGCCACTACTAACTTCAAAACAACTCTGTTGCATCTCAGGTTTTCAAACCAACTCAACCTCTCTTGGAAGGCAACTGGGTACTGAAAACCTAGAAGTCAACCTCGTCAACTAGGCACTAAAAACCTGGAAGACCAACTCAACATCTCTTGGAAGGCAACTTGGCACTAAAAACCTAGAAGTCAACCTCGTCAACTAGGCACTAAAAACTTGGAAGACTAACTCAACCTCTCTTGGAAGGCAACTAGGAACTGAAAACCCAACCTCGTCAACTAGGCACTAAAAACCTAGAAAGTGACTCAACTTCTCTTGGAAGACAACTAGGCACTGAAAACCTGGAAGTCAACCTCGTCAACTAAGCACTAAAAAACTGGAAGATGACTTAACCTCTCTTGGAAGGAAACTAGGCACTGAAAACCTAGAAGTCAACTCGTTAACTAGGCACTAAAAACCTAGAAAAACAACTCAAACTCTCTTGGAAGGCAACTAGGCACTAAAAACCTAGAAGACCTACTCAAACTCTCTTGGAAGGAAACTAGGCACTGAAAACCTAGAAGTCAACCTTGCCAACTAGGCACTAAAAACCTAGAAGGAAACTCAACCTTTCTTAGAAGGCAATTGGGCACTAAAAACCTAGAAGTCATCCTCGTCAACTAGGCACTAAGAACTTGGAAGATGACTCAACCTCTCTCAGAAGGCAACTAGGTACTGAAAACCTGGAAGTCATCCTCATCAAGTGGGAACTAAAAACCTGGAAGATGACTCAACCAACCATAGGAAGAGGACTAGTCATTAAAAACCTAGAAGTCAACCTCGTCAAAGTTTAAAGGAGTGCGACGGTGTTCCATGTTTCGAGGTCAACTTCGACAAAGTCATGAAGGCCAAGGTATGATTTCTATCCCTTCTCTTTTCGTATAGCCATTCTAACTTATGTCAATAGTGGCTACACAAGGGGTAGCCTTTGAGCACGAGATTCTTGGTCCCCCTCGTGAATCGGTGATGAGAAATATTTCACTTGCCTCTTTTGTTTTAGTGATCCACTTTGAGGTTACGAGATGTTCGGAGGAGATTTTGGGGTCTTTTGTATGCCAAAACTGTTCAAAACTAACCCAAAATTTAACCCAAAAAAATCAAAAGTCCAAAAAATAGTTAAATAATTAAATTAATTAAAAAATAATATAATTAAAATTTAACATATATATATTTTTTGAACTATCCTTCCCAGTCGAACCAACCCAAACCAATCTAATTTTCGGACCGGCCTAGTATGGGTCGGTACAGCCGAGACCAGCCAGCCTGTTGGGCTAGTCCCGGCCTGCATAGGTGTGAGCGGATGACACGGAATGCGATGGCCGAGAGCGTGCTAAATGAGAGGCGCGATCCACCGAGGTGTTTTTATGTAAATGAAAAGTACTGGGTCGATTACCCGAAATAGTTTTATTGAGAAAGCGGGAAACATTTTTAGATTGGTCAAAGCAAAATCCACCATCTCTTAGTGTAGTTCGTCACCTGGATTAACTCTTCCAAGAATTAGAGTCTAGTGAGGCTTAATATCCGAGGGACGGCCCACTAAGATACAAAGATTCAGGTTCGGGATAAGTTGCTTATTTCTTATTGGATCACATTATACTACATCTATAGAAAACCACAATTCTTAATTGTGTGTATTCACACTTATATCGTTTTCAAGTTTATAATGTATGATTTAACGCGCATGCGGAAAGTAGTAAATCTATACATAAAGTAGTAAACAAATGCGGAAAGATAAATTAACATAATTACAAAACCTCGGGGGATGCAACTGCCCACCTAATCTATTAATTACATTTTCTTAAAAATATTTGCAATACTTGATGGAAAATAAAACCTAGGCATACATCTAACCTTCATCCACAAAGGTTAGCACAGGGTATATAACACAACATGAATATTTACACGTATGCTCGATTTGATTTTGGCAAGGCCCTTGTGGCCTAATTAAAATATCAACCATTGTAATTTTTTTATTTAGAAATAAAACAATTCTTTTTATTTATAAATATGTTGGTCATTTTTATTTAGTGAAAATGATTGCATGGTAAAGGTGAGATTTGTTATCCAGGAATAATTTTAATTCACTTCGTTGGGATATTCTAACAGAAATATTCATAAATAGAAAAGAAGAAGAAGAAATATTACATTGCCATTTACATAATAGAATAAATCAAAATTATTCCTAGGTTGTCATTTAGAATAAATCGAAACATCAAAAGAAACACGAGATAGAACAACTCTAGGAACTCAAAAGCTTACCCTTTCTATGCGAATCCACTTTGGCGTATCCGTGAAATCCTCGGGAGCGTTCCTCGTTCATCTTTTTTTGTTTTATTTGTGTGGAAAATCAATGTTTATTTATCCTAAAAATAATCAGACTCGGACTCTAAATTTGTTTTAGGTCCAAGAAATTCTGAGGATTTTTGAAGAAAAGAAGGTGGGAGAAAATTGGTTTAAAATCGTAAGGTTCGGAATCCAAACGTGCTTTTTGTGAAATTTCGGGTTGTTCTCTCGAGAAAATCGATTTCTTTTTTATGAAAATTTCGGGTCCCTTAAAATGAAAAAAGACTCCTATATTTATAGGGAGAAAATCGGGTTCGCTGGAATTCCAACGAGCCCCTGGGATTTTCAGCGAGGCTTGGTTCGCTGGAACTCACCGAGCCAGCTTGTTGGCTCGGTTGGTCCCTCCTGATTTTTTTTATATTTTTTAATTTTGAATTTTATAAAAATACTTTTAATTTATTTTTTTATTAAATTCTAATTTTCTAAGTCCTCAAAAATAAAAATAAAGATGAGAGCACTCCCATTCGTAGCTCTCGATAACCAAAAAATTGTGTGAATGAAGGATAAAAATCTCGAAAAGCCGTCATCATCGAACGTGAGCTGGTACAAAATCCCATGATCGTAGCTACCCCTCGTGTGATCATTGCTAGTTGTATAAATAGTATGATCACACGAAATAGAGAGGAGGGATTGAGAATATACCTGGCCGGTGCGGCTGGTGACTTCTTTATCCCCGATTGATGATGATGTTGGCCTTCATTTTTGGCTTTGTGTCCTCACGGGATTGCCTGTTTATTTCTTGGGAATCCCTTGGTGTTTGATGCCCCTTGCTGGCGGGTCGACCGTTTCTTTCTGCGACATCCCTTTAATAGTCGGTAACGGTTTCCTTCTTCGACTGCGGTCATCACGTGCCCCTTGTGAGTTGTTAGAGTTTTCGAAGATGGGTGCATGAATTTGTTTTAAAGGCGACCCTGATGGAGGGATATCTAACTGTTTCTTTCTACGGTTGGTGGATGAGATTATTTCTTTCTTCAATCATCAAGATAACCATTTCCTTCTTCGGTTGTATTTTGATTTTCCTTAGTAGGATGTTGACTTGTTTCTTGTGACAAATCAAAGAAGAAGTGTAATGTTAGTACATTTTATGATGAATGTTTTAATTATTTGATTGAGTTTATGCGAAGCAAAAATTTTTACTCCTTCAATCAAAAATTAAAACATGATGAATAAATGAGTTTAATGGAAATTCGGGAATGTCCCAAAAATTTCTCTATTGTTTTAGGAGGCTATTGTGATGTTGCAATGTTGCTTGAATAAGGCCTAAGTAGGCTTGAATTGACTTTAGGCTCGAGTGGGTCATTGTCCTTCTTGATGTTTGTAGGTTCCTCAAGTGGAGGGGAAGTTTCTTGTTTACTGAGACAGTGTTGCCCCGGTTTGGCATTGTTTTTACCCCTAAATGACATGATGCGAATGTAATGTATGCATGATTTTATGCATGGATAATATTTATCACATGATGTATGTTTGTTTGTTGTAGGTGTTGTGGGCTTCATTCATTGAAGAGCCTTCTCTTGTGCTGGTGCGTGGGTGCCCTTAAGATTTGTCTCATTGGGGATCCCATGGATGACTCCCTTAAAGTGATGAATATGGGTTCGTTGAATCAGATTCGAGTTCAGAGCTTGAATCTGGTTTGAGGAAGATCTAGATGAGTTGTTGATCCTGCATTGTGTTAGAGACGATCGGTTGGAAGCTATTTGCTTGAAGTGTTTGGAGGTATAGGATGTTACGTATCATTCCAAAGATGAGATGATAGTCTTGCTATTTCTTGGGTTCTAATTTTTGCATAGACTGCCCTTATGGGTTTTCAATCTATCGAACCTTGTCTTAATTTTTGCCTGGACCGCCCTTTTAGGTTTTTAATCTAGTAGACTCATTTTTTTGGATGTTTACTTGCAATATTCTACTACTTTCATGCAAGCAATCAAAATAAGCATGTGCATAAAGATTGAACAAAAATGACAATTCATTGATGAACTTAACAGGGGTATAAATGTTTCAAATGATTTGACTCCTGCCATTGATTAGCCCTTTCATGTTTTTTAACTAATGTGGTTCTCTCAACGTCCTAAGTGTTGCCTAAGCTACCCTATTCTGGTTTTCAACTCAGCGGACTATTTTTTTCTATTTTGAAAAGGGGCCCTAATTTTTACTGAACTAGCGGAGTGCTAATTGATAGTCTAATTACAAGTTTATTTTTTATTGGTATTGCTTGTTACCGATTCATTTCTTTCACCTTTCCGTGATAGCAATTGTGAAAGACTTGGTTTATTTGATAGATTGGCTTCCGTCCATGTCCACGACTTTAGTTGTTGTCTTGTTCAACGTTTCTGGTTGATAGGTTGGTACTCATGCTGCTAGCTTAAGGTGTATGCGGTGATGATTACTCGTACTTAATCATCAATACTTCCTTATGAATTCAATTGTTCTCCGATGATAGGTGACATTATCAGGGTTAGAGGTCTAGGACCCATTGGGTGTATTAAGTGTAGCTTGATTCATTGAGGGTGCATAGTTTATGTTCAATGATGTTCCCTCAACAATGTAATGATCAGCCCATAAGCGTTGGTGAGCCGTGTGATGGAGTTGTTGATGTGCTTAACGAATCTGACTCCTTCTTTAACATTGCATCGTTTATTTGACTTCAATTTGCTTTGTTTACATTTTGGTCTTATTCTGGCTTCGATCATTTTGACGTTTGCTTGACCAGTTTAGTGAACATTTCATGCTTCGTTCCATTCTAGTTCCAATCACTTCAGCCTTTGCTTGACCGATTCAATAGTCAGTAAACATTTCGTGCTTGGAGATCTTTCTGTCTATCTTACGTATTTGTAGGGTGAAGCTATCACACGTTGTCTAAGTACATGTGTTTGTCTCTCACTTTCCCTCAAGAGTTAAATCATTTGAATTTATTATAATTGTTAGGAATCCATTTATACCCAAATTAATTTCATGACATGACGTGTCACATGTGCTAAAAACAATATGCATATGCTTATGAGAATGTGTGAAGTCATCAATATAATATCAAGCAAGTAAACAAAGTTCAATTTATTCGAAAAATTCAAAAGCCTCGTGGGAAAAGTTGCTAGAAATAACTAATTTATTACATCATCATGTGGTTATATTCCGCTACTAGTGCCCCATAGATTCAAAGTGCTCCATTCTATCTGCCTTCTTAAACACTTCTTGATAGCTTGAAAAGATGTCCGACCGAAACTTGTTTCTGTATGATTGTAGTGCGCCATCCAGAAGCTTGGTTATCATTTCTGGTAGGGTTAAGCAAGCCCAAAGCCTGACCTGTGTGGCCATCCAATGCTCATAATAAGATTTGAAGCTCTCACCTTGCTCTTGCCTTATAGCCTCCAGATGTTGTGTCATGGTTTCCATTTGAGGGTTGAAACCATAATTCCCCGTCATAACCTGAGCAAGGCTATTCCAATCAGTAGCTATGTCCAGTGGAAGCTGGCTATACCATTCATTAATTGGGTGGCCCAAGGTGCTGACAAAGAGCTTAGCCATCATCCGTTCACTGACCTTTAATACCCTCATCACTGTTTGGTAATGCTTTAGGTGTGCATGCGGGTCTCTAGAGCCCACATACTTCTCAAAGTGTAACATTGCAAAGTAGGGTGGCAAGCTATCTTAATCCTCGATTGTTGGCTGTGCAGGGTATGTGTTCATGAGATGGCCACCGTGAGTGGCCAAAAATTGTTTCCACAATTCCTCCATGCCTATTTGTTGGAGGATGGCGTTCCTAGTGTTTGGATAAAAGCCATATTGCCCTTGGGGAAATGACACAAAATTGGGTAGCTGAGGAGTAGCCTGAAACTATGAGGCAAATGGTGCGCAGGCTACCTCGAAAGGAATTGATTCTAGGAAGGATTGGAAAAGTTATATCTTGGCTGCCCAATTTGAGCCTGGTTCTGATTCAGTTAACTTTGTCCTGCCCCGAACTGATAAAAGGTAGTAGGATTTTGGTGCACCATATGTGAGGTAGAAGGCCCCCTGTTCTTGGCTGACTAGTCGGACCGCCATTATTAAGGGTGGCCTCTAGGTTGGACACCACATCATGAACCCTTCCGACGTGCTGGAGAATAAGCAATGCTAGTTGTTCACTATTGGCAAAGGCATTCAAGGTAGTTAAAATCTCAGCGCTCACTGACGACTGATGTGTCTGCTAAGAGTTTTATCCCATAAAGGATGGGTGATCCTCCTCTGTAACTCCATCTTGTGGATCGACCATGCTATCAAGATTCAAAGTCGCTTGTTGAACTGAATCCGAATCTGAACTAAGTCATCACTTGAGTTAGTGTATGAAACCCCTATAGATTAGCAATGATCGGAGAGATGCAGACCAAGCAGTTAGCAGGCCTTTTCCAAGTTAAGATACACAAGCAAAAGATCATACCATGCATTTGAGATTCGTGACTGTTTGCCACTTTTCTACTGATAATATAAAAGCTCTTAATACGAATAGGTCTTGTCAGTACCTCTTATCAAATAGAAAAATGATGATAACTGCAAGTATACAGTTTCGATGTAGTTTTGAAAGATATTGATCCCACATGGAAGGAATTCGATTCTAAGGATCAACTAGAGTTATGGAACAAAAGAATATAAATTAAGTTGAAGGTTTTGAATGGTAGACTGATGAATGTACAGATGCATGAACAAATTAGAGAAGATGTAAAGCATATAGATACCTTAAGAATAAGTATAGTGGAGTAAAACATGCAAAATAATCAAGAATGTTTTATGCACTAGATAACTTCAACAAACTCGGTTCTAGACACCCAAATATCTTATAATTCACCGAAGAGCAACTCATAAAATGACTTTTCTAAATCTAGGTAAATGAATTATGACACTTATAAAAACCTAGACAACAATAATACTATGCTTAGTATGGGTCACTCTCACATAGTCATATATAGCATGTTACCACTCCAAAAATGTTGGCTCTCTAAACAGCGTTATAATCATAAATCCAGTGATTATACACAATCTTGTTAACCCCGAAACTACTCTTAAAGTCAACTTGAAAGCATATAACTTAATTAATATAAGTGATTCAAGTTGAAATACTCGTTATAACACATAGACATATCATAAACTTTTAATTAGAAAGTATAAAGTTGATCAAACTGTATCCACTCTTTAATGGGAGTCATCAATTCCTACAATTCCTGTGTTTACTTTGAATTCTGTCTCGACTCGTACAGAACCTCCGTTAGGATGCTATTCCTTGTGAATATTGAACAAATGAATGTTGAAGAACAGAAACTTTCATTAATAAGTGCTTGGCAATTACACTCATACAACAATCGCTCGAATTTGTGGAGAAATCTAGTGATTGAAACAAGAATCGAATCACTTATACATTTTTCTCTCTAACACTTTGAACTAGAAAAATCTATATAACTTTCACTCTCTATGTATCATATCATCTGCTGCTATCACCACCGACCATTCTCACTACGAAATGGTTGATTCAAACCTTTATTTATAGAGTGTGAAAGGTTGCATTTATCCAAACAAATGGTCATGCCCATTGGTGAAGGGTTGCATAATCTTCAATGTAATTCGATGCAATTTCATCATTTTCTTCAGTGGATAGGAACCTTTTCATGGTTGATTATCTCCAAAAGGTGTCTTTTCGCCTGACAGTTGATGGCGGTTGATCTTTCTCATCCGGCAATTGGAAGTTGAGAAGAGTTGATCTAACCTGTCACAATTTGCTATCATGAATGTAAGTTGGTAACTGACTGTTTGTGAAGAATGATAAGTCGCGAGCGTGATTTGGCCAATCACGAGTAGGAATCACAATCGTGACATGGTCGTGACTTATACTTTTCTTCATGATTCTTCTTTGCAACTTTACCGATCTTTGACAACTTCGATCCTAAGCCAATTCCTTGCATTCCACGTATCTTTTTGCACCTTTTTTACTCTTTTTGCATAGAATTCCATCTTTGATCATTTCACTCCCAAGATTCACCTAGTTTCTGCACTTGCATAAAAAACAACTACATACCACATGAAATCTTTTATATGAAGTATAAAATGACTCTAAACCACATCGTTTTATGAGTAAAAAATCCAGATAATAAGTGTAATTATACACTTATCAGTGATATGATTCGTGATGTAAAAAATGTGAGAGATGTTTAATGTTATGGCTGCATTCACAAGGGGTTAGCATGCTATAATGTGAGATAAATAATGTGTTTATCAATCCATTTGAAAAAAACTGGTTAGTCGTTAGATAAAATACAACTAGGTGAAAATGAAAATCCAACCACTGGGGATGGACTTGAGGTCTGTATGATGTCCGTGTGACATCGTAGCATGAGTGGTGTAAATGAGGTTACCAAGTTACCCGTAAGGTAATAGGTCAATATTTTGAGATTTTGTATTGTGACTAAATCTCATGAAATGAGGGGGTCAATTTTGGGTAAGCAGTGTGACCTACCCTTATGAAAATAACTACCGTATATGAATGATTTGGTTATTTCACCCAATTAGGGTGGAGTTTCGAGTGCCTGTGTGGTCATCACTATTTAAAGGTATGTGGTGATGCATGAATCATTGCCCCGTATGGGTGGATGGTTCGAGTATTAGGCGTATACCCTTGAGGATTGGTAAGGTAAGACTTAAAAAGAGTTTACCTCGTGTGGGCTTAGGTTCGGATGTCAGCAGGGACACCACGAGATGTGGCAAAAATGATTTGGGTAGGTATTTGCCCTGTTTGGGCTATGTGGCATGTGTGATTGCCCTGTGTGAGCTATGAGTTGGATGAGTGGACATCTCATAGGTAATTTATGGGATATATTATTTCCCCTTGTGGGCATCTCATATGTAATGTGTTAAATGTGTTATTGCCCCTTGTGGGCTAAGTGTCGGATGTCAAGTGAACATCACGCAGTAAAAGAAAGGTATGTTAGCCTTGTACGGGCTAAGGGTCGGATGTCAAGTGAACATCTCGCTGGAATGGGGTAAGTGATGTTTAATGATTCTAAGTGCTTTAATGTTATCCTAGGGTGACACAATCTTAAGTGTCAACTAATCCTAAGCATGTGTGATGCCAATTTGGTATCATAACGATGAGAAGATGTTATGTTACATCATATTGAAATTATAAGTGTGTGCATTCAAGTGTCTACACTAAGATTCATGGTTAGCATGACATTTATACAATGTTAAATTGAAAGTGGTAAACACGTAGCACATAGCATACAACGTCTAAACTTCCAACCATGCAACTCCCTTATGTAGGGTTTTTGGCTAGTTTCTATCCTAAGTTTGGTTCATCTTAGTATCATGAAGATACTAAGGAGCTTACCTGCAAGAAAAAAATATAATGCATGGTCGTTTGTTGGGTAACACCCTAGGGAAAATGTCTATGACTTATTTACATGAGGTTCGTAAATGAAATGCTGATGTAGAAGGTTCTTGTTGCACTAAAATACACTCCAAGCCTCTCCCCAAATGGGATCTAATGAAGGAGGTACATGCTATATGGCAATAAGTACTCCACCTGCTCAAGTACTATCTTTTCTCAGGGAGGTAGATTAGTACAAGAGAAAGCTTTGCAGTAATAGGGTACCTTAGACTTATGGGTTAATCCCCTCTATTGCAATGTGAAATTATGAATATGTCATAATTAAGAAAATACAGAATAATGTGATCAATAATTTTCGGCACTTACCCAAAAATAAAAAACCTTTGAGAAAAAAAGTTTAAGAAAAATCCCTAGCAGAGTCGCCACTGTGGGCGGATGACACAGAATGCGATGGGCTGAGAGCACGCTAAATGAGTGGCGCGGTCCATCGAGGTGTTTTTTTTGTAAATGAAAAGTACCAGGTCGGGGACCCGAAATAGTTTGATTGAGAAAGTGAGAAACATTTTTAGATTGGTCTAACCCAAATCCACCATCACTTAGTGTAGAGTCGCCACCTAGATTAGCTCTTCCAGGAATTAGAGTCCTGTGATGCTTAACGTCCTGGGACGGCCCACTAAGACACAGAGATTCGGGTTCGGGATAAGTTACTTATTTCTTATTGGATCACATCATATTACATTTACAGAAAACTGTATTTCTTAATTGTGTATATTTGCACTTATATCATTTTCAAGTTTTTAATGTATGATTTAACGTGCAAGTGGGAAGCAGTAAATCCATACATAAAGTAGTAAACAAATGCGGAAAGATAAATTAAAAAAATTACAAAACCTTGGGGGATGTAACCTAGGCATACATCTAACCTGCATCACAAAGGTTAGCACATGGTATATAACACAACATGAATATTTATATGTATGCTCGATTTGATTTTGGCGAGGCCCGTGTGGCCTAATTAAAATATCAACGATTGTAATTTTTTATTTAGAAATAAAACAATTCATTTTATTTACAAAAATGTTGGTCATTTTTATTTAGTGAAAATGATTGCATGGCAAAAGTGAGGTCTGTTATCCAGGAATAATTTTAATTCCCTTCGTTGGGGTATTCTAACAGAAATGTTCATAAATAGAAAAGAAGAATAAGAAATATTACATTGGCATTTACATAACAAAATAAATAAAAAAATTATTCCTAGGTCGTCATTTAGAATAAACCGATAAATAAAAAGAAACACGAGATAGAGCAACTCTAAGAACTTAGAGGCTTACCATTTCGGTGTGAATCCACTTTGCCGTATCCGTGTGATCTTTAGGAGCGTTCTTCGTTCGTCTTTTTTTGTTTTATTTGTGTGGAAAATAAATGTTTATTTATCCTAAAAATAATCAGACTTGGACTCTAAATTTGTTTTTTGAGATTATCTGAGGATTTTTTAAGAAAAGGTGGAAGAAAATTGGTTTGAAAATCGTAAGGTTCGGAATCCTAACGTGCTTTGGATCCGAATATATTAGGAGGTTTTAAAAGAAAATACTTTTTGTAAAATTTCGGGTTGTTCTCTCGAGAAAATCAATTTTTTTCTGAAAATTTCAAGTCCCTTAAAATGAAAAGAGACCCTCGTATTTATAGGGTGAAAACCGGGCTCGCTGGAATCGATGGCAGCGAGCCTCGCTAGGATTTTTAACGAGGATTGGCTTGCTGGAACTCAGCAAGTCGGCTTGTTGGCTATGTTGGGTCCCTCCCGATTTTTTTTATATTTTTTAATTTTTAATTTTTTAAAAAATATTTTTTATTTACTTTTTTATTAAATTCTAATTTTCTAAGTCCTCAAAAATAAAAAAAGAGATGAGTAGCACTCCCATTCAAAGATCTCTGGATAACCAAAAAAATGTGTGATTCAAGGATAAAAATCTCGAAAAAGTCATCATCATTGAATGCGCAAGTTGGTACTAAATCCCTTTGTCACAATAGGCAGGCCGGTTCCGGTAAGGACCGGTGATTGCAAGGTTTTGACTATACTAATTTAGATGGACTTATATTCGGTAATGAAGCCAAAAACCTTGTTCCCCACTTTTCTAATCGATAGGTTAAAAGTTAAAAATACGAACAGGTGTTGTCAATACCGCTTATCAAAATAGAAAAATGGTGACCACTGCAAGTATACAGTTTCGATGTAGTTTTAAAAGATATCGAACCCACAAGGAAGGAATTCGATTCTAAAGACCAACTAGAGTTACGGAACTAATGAAATAAGATAACTTGTAGGGTTTGGATGGTTTAGTTGATAGACTGATGAATAGACAGATGCATGAACAGACTAGAGAAAATGTAAAATATATAAATATTTTCTAAGAACAAGTTTAGTGGAGAAAAACATACAAAATCATCAAGAATATTTCGTACACTAAATAACTTCAACAAATACGGTTCTAGACGCCCTAATATTCAATAATTCACCATAGAGCAACACATGAGATGAATTTTCTAAATCTAGGGTAAACGAATTATGACACTTATAAGAACCTGGATAACTATAATACTATGCTTAGTACGGGTCACTCTCACATAGCCATATTTAGCAAGTTACCATTCTAAAAATGTTGGCTCACTAAACAGCTTTATAATCACAAATTCAGTGATTATACACAATCTTATTAACCCCGAAATCATTCTTAAAGTTAACTCAAAAGCATATAACTTGATTAATATAAATAACGCAAGATGAAATACTCGTTATGACACATAGACATATCATAAATTTTGAAATAGAAATTATACGCAGAAAACAAAGTAAAGTTGTAAGGTATGCAAGTGAAAGCTAAAGTTGATCAAATCGTATCCACTCTTTAATGGGAGTCGTCAATTCCCGCAATTCATGTGTCTACTTTGAATTCGGTCTCAACTTGTACCGGATCTCAGCTAGGATGCTATTCTTTGTGAATATCAAACAAAAGAATGTTGAAGAACGAAAACTTTTATTGATAGGTGCTTTGCAATTACACTTATACAACAAATGATCGAATTTATGTAGAAATATAGTAATCGAATTAGGAATCGAATCACTTATACATTTTTCGCACTAAGACTTTGAATGTAGCAAAATCTAGATATTTTCACTCTCTATCTATAAACGCATACTATCATTCAATACCATCTATTCTCCATTCATCATGCATGAAATTGGTGTGATTTGAACCCTATTTATAGAGTACAAAGCGTTGCTTCTATCCAAACAAAGAATCGTGTCCATTGGCAAAGAGTTGCAGCACTTCAATATGATTGGATGCAAAGATTCATCCACAATGGAAAGTCACATTTTCATGATTGGTTGACTTCCAAAAGGTGTCTTTTCAGTTGGCAGTTGATGGCGGTTGACCGCTGTTATCTGGCTGTTGGTAGTTGAAAAGAGGTAACAAATAACCGTCACAAGTCGCAACTACGAATCACATGTCGCGATCGTGACTAATGGTTGACAACTTTCTCTTTTAAAGAATAACAAGTCACGACCGTGAATGGCTATCACGACCGTGAATTATGATTTTCTTCAAAATTCTTCTTGCAACTTTACCGATCTTTGACAGCTTCGATCCTAAGCGAAATCCCTATGTTTCACCCATCTTTTTGAACCTTTATCGCTCTTTTTCCATATAACTCCATCTTTAATCATTTTACTCCCAAGATTTACCTAGTTTCTGCATTTGCATAAAAAAAAACTACATACCACATGAAATCTTTTATATGAAGTATAAAATGAAACAAAACCATATCATTTTATGATTGAAAATGTCATGATAATAAGTGTAATTATACACTTATCAACAGGCCCCTTTCGGGGGACCGGGATCGGTTCCGGCCTGAACCGACCCCTTTAGGGGGACCAAGACCAGTCCATTTTGGATTAGTACCAGCCTTCCCTAATGGGCATGTCCTGAACTATCAGGATCGGAACCTGTCTCGATTTTCTTGCTCTGCACTCTGTATTTTTTTACCTTTGTTCCCTTAACTTTAATATTTTTGTCTCAAAAACTATCCTCCTTCCTCACATATTTACATTTTTACCCACCCCTATATAAACCAAAAAATTAGAATTTTGAGGGGAAACATCCCTCTCGGGTTTCTTATTCCTTTCACTAAAAAACCTCATTTTCTATCTTTTCTGACCAAATCAACTACAAAAAGACTTTGGGATCTCATTCTTTGGCATTTCTAGCTTCAAAGCTTGTGGGTTCACGCTGGAGGGATAAGATTCTGAGCATTTTGAGACTATTTGGCATGATTTTTTGTTTTATTTTTTTATCGTTTTTGTAGCTTCAAAGCTTATGGGTTCAACCCGAATTCCCCATTTTTAAATCAATTAGCAAGCGATTCACCCTAATCTAACTTATTTGCATGACTAAATATGCCATGGTTATAGTAGGTGATTATTCTAGGTATACATGGGTTCTCTTACTCAGTAGCAAGGATGAAGCCTATTAGGGTTTCTCCAAACTATACAATAGAGTTGAAATCGAATAAAATGTTTTATTATAAAAAAATCAGAAGTGATCATGCTAGAGAATAAAAAAAAAGCTATTTGCTGGATTGTGTGATACTAGAGGTATTGAGCACAACTTTTCTGCTCCTCACACTCCACAGTGAAATGGAGTTTTTGAGAGAAAGAACAAAACCATAGTTGAAATGGCTCATTCTATGCTAAGTGATAATAATTTTCCTAAGTATTTCTGAGCTGAAGTAGTATGCACAACATGTTATATTCTAAATAGAGTTAACTGTTGATCCCAAGATGATAGAACTTCATAGTACTTAAAACGTTTTGGAATAACAAAATGTCTAGGATAGTGAAATTAATTGAGTACTAAGTATACTCTTAATGAATCAAGTTCACTTGAGGTTGTTTAAGGGAAAATAACTCATTTTATTGAGTTATTAGTTATGTTATGGCTTAGAGTAGGAAAAGTCAAATCAGCCTAATATTACATAATTTATAAAGATATAGACTCAGCTGTGCTGAGTACGCTTTTTCAATAAAAGCTGAGTTACTTTGACACTTAGAGAAATACTTGATACATATGTGTTTAACGGTTTTTGTGAGAAACAAATATCCCTTTGATGTTTTTCAAGAGAAAAGGCACTGAAATTAAAGAAGATATTCAAGCAGTCCTCGCATTCAATATGTGTCAGCATAGAATGTTGGAGATTCCTCTCTAAAGTCCAAGACAAAAGGAATCCTCTGACATGCGCTACTTCTTAGTGTCTCCGCGCAACTCTGCAATGTCAGTAAGTCATCGAATTACAAAATTCCACATTGCAACTCGCGCTCTTCTCTATTAGACCAGATTGCTTGAAGACAAATGAGTTTTTTATGCTTTGGATCAACGGATTAATCTCGCGCTTCAACATTCAAAATCTTTGTCTCTAAACATCTTGGAATTTGTTTAGAACAGGAATATTTGAAAGATTTGAAAAGAAGAGAAATTGAGAAAGCTATCAAGATGAGAAGTTTGCAACGGCTACTTTCAAGACCTTCAACTATAAATAAAAGACTAAAGTAGACGTTCAAACTTGGTGAATCACCACGAATTTCTTAAAGAGCTGAAACTCCGTTAAAAAATCACAACCTTCAGAAATTCCAATTTAAGCAATCAAGCAAACGTAAATCGATCATACTTGTTTGTAATAGAGAGATAGCACTTAAGATCTAAAATTGTAAAATGATTCAATGTTTCTATAAGTTAAAATCCTTATTTCGCTCTTTTTGTTAAGAAATCTGAGTGATAGTTTAGGAAGGGTACCTAAACTATGTTTGAGAGGTAGTTACAAAGGAGGGTACTTTCTGTAATTGCTTCTACCCGCTGTAAAGGCTTCTCCACCTAAGGAAGGAAGGAAAATAGTAGTGGATTAAAGCTCGAAAAAGAATTCGGGGAATAAAGTTAGGCTAGGGGTCAAACCAGGATAAAAAATCTCAAGTGTAATCATACTAACCTTATTCGTTTTCCTTCACTTTGTTTGCTCATTCATCATTCTCTCATTTTTATAAGTATTAGCTTGAAAAACCAATCCGAGCATAGTAAAATACTCAGTAGCAATTGAATATAAACTATGCCAGCAAAGTTGAGCAATTTATAATTTTTAAACCCAGCATAGCATAATTTCCACTCAGCACGCATCTAAAAACTGAACTTGGTAAAATTATTTTGTAAATCTTAAAAAGAACCAAGAAACACATTCACCACCCTCTTCTCTTATTATTAAGATGTTTAGGACCAACAAGTGGTATCAGAGAAGTGCTCAGCATATAGACTAATCATCTTTGAGTTAAAAGATCTGAAATGGTTTATAGCAATTTCAATTTTGGTTCAAGATAGATAGTTCTCCTTAAAGAAGGAATTCTTGTAACTAGGTCACCTTTGTTTGATGATAATCATTACACATTTTGGAAAAATCGCATGAAAAACTTCATCCAATCACAAAGCATGCAAGCATGGCTTGCTATAGAGCTTGGCATGGGGTACGTGTTCCAGTCGATCCAGAGGATTATAATGACGCTGACTTAGGGCTTCTCAAAGAGAATGCCTAGTCATCAATTACTTACACTATACTCTAGATCCTACAAAGTTCAATAGGGTCTCAAGCTACGAGATAACACAAGAAATCTGGAAGATGCTGGATATTACCTATGAGGGGACTAATAAGGTCAAGGAGTCGAAGATCAATCTCATGTTGAGGGAGTATGAGATGTTCCAAATGGGCGATAATGAAGGTATTCAGGCCATGAATACTAGGTTCATTAATATCATTAATGAACTGAAGAGATTAGGCAAGGAGTTCATCGAGGAAGAAATGGTGAAGAAGATTCTTCGCACTCTTACCTTAGAGTGGGATGCTAAGAAGAGCATGATCGAGGAGGCTCATGATCTAAAGACCTACAGCTATGATGAGATGATAGGCACCTTGTTAATGTAGGACATGTCCTTGAGGAGATATACCGATGACTCCAAAAGGAGTAAAGGCATGGAGAGAGAGGGTAAATCTATTATCCTGAAAGTTGATTTTTCTAACGAATCCACCAGCTGTGATTTTGATGAGGAAATGGCCCTTTTGACTAGGCATTTCAAACGCTTCATGAAGAAGGATGGGAAGTTCAACAAGAAGAAGTTTCATACCAAAAACAAGTCAACTCAACACCAGAGTAGAGCTAAGGAAGGACCCAAGAAGGAACACAACAATGATATTAAATGCTTTGGTTGTGGTGAACAAGGCTATATCCAGTCATCCTGTCCAAAGACCAAGAAAGATAGATATAAGAAGAGGTTCGCTAAGAAGAATGAGGCACTTGTTACCACTTGGAGCGATTTTGAAGAATCTTCATCATTTGATGAAGAAGCAATAGATTCTGCTAACCTCTGCTTAATGGTGATAGAAGATCGAAGGGGCGAGAGCACAATATATACTTTTAAGAGCAACCAATCCGCTGTTAACTCTGAAGCTGAGCGTAACAAAGGGAAATCTCCTCAAATTGAGGTACATCCTGAAATCCCTTTGTCTATTGAAGAGTTTTCCTAGGTACTCTTTGATGTTATGAAATTGACCAATAAGTCAGGGAAAACATTAAGGAGCTAATGAGGAGAAGTGAAGACCAAGAAGACACCATAACTTCCTTATCTCTTGATATTCGCTTTCTTCAAGAAAAGGCTGAGTATCATGAATGTCAAAACAGCAAGCTCACTAAGAAATTATATGAGTTAACTATTGAGATAATAGCTTTGAAGAAGGAATGGGTTCCTCCTCCAGCCAATAGTCAAACTTTGAGTAACCAAACTTGCAATTCTAAGAGGAAGAATGTCTGTAAAAAGAAGAAAGTGAGCCAGCCCAAAGCAAACATGGTGTGTGGTTTTTGTAGCAAAGCTGGACATGATACAGTTCTCTGTAGCCATAAAAATGGATATTATGATGAGTATGACTAGACTAACTTAAGCATTACTAACAAAGGAGGACCCAGCTCGAAAGCATGGATACCTAAGAAAAAGTGATTATTTTGCAGGTGAGCCTTAGATCCACTAGTGACTCTTGAATGTGGTATTTTGATAGTGGATGTTCAGGCGTATGATGAGAGATGAAAGTTAATTCATCTCATTGTAGCGTAAAAGAAATGGAAGTGTTAGTTTCAAAGATAACTAAAATGGTAAGATTGTGGGCTATAGCACTGTTGGTGTCTCTCCTTCAATCGAAGAGGATTTTCTGGTCAAAGGACTCAAGTTCAACTTGCTTAGCGTAGCCCTGCTTTGTGACAAAGGCAGAAAGGTTACATTCGACTTAGCACGTTGCTTAGTTATTAACTATAAGACTGACTCAACTATACTCTTTTCTCCTAGAATCAATAATGTATATATGATTGATTTATCCCCAGGCTCCACTAATGTTTGTCTTGTATCTAAGGAGGATAATTCATGGCTTTGGCATAAAAAGTTGGGTCATATAAATATGTACATTTTGTCTAAATTGGCAAAAAAACAACTCGTTGTGGATTTACCCAGCATCAACTTCAAGAAGGATAAACTTTGCTCAGCTTGCTAATTAGGTAAGCAAGTTAAGAAATCATTTAGGTCAATTAATCACATAGTAACTAAGCGACCGTTAGAGCTCCTTCACTAAGATCTTTTCAGCCTTGTTCAGCCTATGAGCATGGGTGGTAAGAGATTCTCATTGGTGGTTGTGGATGACTTCATGAGATTCACTTGCATAGTCTTGATGAGTAGCAAAGATTAAACATATGAATCTTTTATCAAACTCAATAATCAAATAATGAACAAAATGGGAACTAAAATCAGTAGAATCTGAAGTGATCATGGATGTGAATTCTAGAATTTACATTTCAAAGAATTCTATTAAGCACATGGCATTGAGCACAACTTCTCTACTCCTTGTACTCCATGATAAAATGGGGTTGTAGAAAGGAAGAACAGAACCATAGTTGAGATGGCTCAATCCATGTTGAGTAATAATAATCTACTAAAGTACTTTTGGTAGAAGCTATTAAATAGGGTTATAATTTGCCAAATTCTTGAGAAGACACCTTATGAGCTTTAGCGAGGGCGCAAGCCTAAGATTGGTCATCTCAGATCATTTGGCTATAGGTGCTTTATTCTTAACACCAAGGAGCAGCTAGGTAAGTTTGATCTAAAGGCTGATGAAGGCATATTTCCGTGATACTCAACTAACAATAGGGCATATAGAATATATATCAAAAGAACTGGCCTATTAGAGGACTCTATGCATGTGGATTTCAATGAAACTAACAATGCAGATAGACATCTATCTGATGAAGATGAAGGAGTAACCTAGCAAGAAAATTAATTTAGTATGCCACTCTCTATGCTGCCCAACCTAGCACAAGAACCAAAAGCTGAGAAAGTTAAGGAAGACGATGATGTTTCAATCAATTTCAACGATGAAGAAGATCAACATCCACCTCAGCAACCAGTTATAGATCCTCCAGCTGTTGATCCAAGTCTACCAATGGAGATTAAAACTCATCGCAACCATCAACTTGATAACATTGTTGACAAAGTTTATAATCCAGTCATGATGTGAAGTTAGCTCAGCAAGATGATGAACCATCTAACTTTCATCTCATTGATTGAACCCAAGAATTTTGAAGATTCAGAAGGAGATGATTATTGGATATTTGTGATGCAAGAGAGGCTGGATCAGTTTAAGCACATTGATGTTTGGGATTTATTTCCCAAGCCTAAAGGAAAATCAATCATTTGTACAAAATGGGTTTTCAAGAACAAGCTTGATGAAGATGGAATTGTTGTTAGGAATAAGGCCAAGATTGTAGCTCAAGGCTACAATCAGCAAGAAGGCATTAATTATGATGAAACTTATGCTCCTGTAGCCCGGCTTGGAGCTATTCGAATCCTATGTACTTTCACATCCCATATGAACTTCAAATTTTTTCAAATGACTGTTAAGAGAACATTCCTGAATGGATTTATTCAGGAGGAATTCTATATTCTCCAGCCTCAAGGCTTTGAAGATCCGAAGAATCCTGAGCATGTCTTCAAACTAAAGAAAGCTCTCTAGGATTGAAGCAAGCTCCATGAGCATGGTATCAGAGACTGACAAATTTCCTAATCAACAAAGGCTATGAAAGAGGGAAAGCAAGTACGACTATGTTTATCAGGTAAAGGAAAGAAGATGTGTTGCTTTCCAAATTTATGTTGATGATATCGTTTTTGGAGAAATTGATGAGAAGTTATGCAAAGAGTCCAGCAAGATGATGAAGAGTGAGTTTGAAATGTCAATGATTGGAGAGCTCAACTTTTTCCTTGGACTTCAAATCAAGCAGAGTGAAGATGGAATCTTCATCAGTCAATAAAAGTATGCCAAAGAAGTCATGAAGAAGTTTGATATGGAAAATTCAAAGCCAATGTCCACTCCTATAATCATTGATACTATCTTAAGTAGGGATGAAATTGGTAAACCAGTACACAACAATTTCTACATATTATATTATAGCTAGTAGGCCTAACATTTAGTATGTTGTGTGTTACCATGCTCGTTATCAAGCTGACCCCAGAGAATCTCATTTGGAAAAAGTAAAGAGGATTCTTCGATATTTGCAAGGCTCTCTTGATGTAGGTCTATGATATCCTAACAGTACTGATTTCACTCCAAGAGGATTCACAAATGCTGATTATGGAAGAGACAAGCTTGATCGAAAAAGCACCATATGAAGATGCCATTTCCTTGGAGAATGTCTTGTCCCATGATACATGATAAGTGTATAATTACACTTATTATCAATATAATTTTACACACTAAACACTATAGTTTAAGTCATTTTTATACTTCATATAAAAGATTTCATGTGGTATGTAGTTGTTTTTGGTGCAAATGCAGATACTAGGTAAATCT
>CATIWQ010445870.1:0-20700 GCA_949673415.1 Euphorbia schlechtendalii | reverse complement strand
AAACATTCTCTTCCTCTATAAAAGGACGTTTTCTGCCATTGGAGAAGGTTGACGAATCTTAACAAAAGTATTTAAGAGTGAACCAATTCTCAATCTGCTTACAACCTTCTCAAAGCAAACATTCAAATCTCATCTGTTTGTATTTGAACTAACTGAAATAAAGTTCAGAAGTTCATACAAATCACTTTCTTATAAACTGTTGTAAATCACACTAAGCTGAGGGTAAGTTAGTGCGAGGGTAAGTTAGTGTGAGTGAGCTAGGTAATCTCATAAGGAAGGTACTTTAGAGAGACGAAGCTCAAAGCCTCAGATACAGAAGAACGGTACTTCTGTATTATTAGAGCTCAGTAAAGACTGTTGGAGGGTATTTCAGTCAAAAGCATTGTAAAGGGTTTACTCTTCACTAGAAGAAGAGTTAATAGTGGATTAAATCTTGGACGGGAGTTTCCAAGGACTGGATTAGACAGAGGTTGAACCAGGATAAAATCTTTGTTTGCACTTTCCTTACTCTACTATTTTATTTTTGTGTTATATTAATTCCGCATCTAATAACACTTAAGCATAAAAAGGAGATTCTGAGTAAAGAATATTTACTCAGAAGATACTTCAGAAGCAACCTTCTGAAGTTAACAGTGAACTCGAAAAAGAGTCATTCACCCCCCCTCTAACATATTTTACACCTTACTGGGTCCTACAAATTAAAATAACATTAATTTGATAACTCGTCAAGTCTATTTGATTGTCCAATAATGGAAGATTAAGTAGATAATTTTCTACTTTTGAAATGCCACATTAGCTAAACTATTTATTGTAGAATTTTTTCTTAAATAAAAGTTTATTTTTAGCAAGGATGCTCTAATCAATATTTCCTTATCCACGTAATAATATAAATCATTTATGATTACCGATATACAAATTTAAGCAAAAGTCGAATCATGCTAATAATAATAAAATGAAAAATAATAAACTCAAATTAAAGAAAACTTGTGATGCTTACTATTTAAATTTGTCCCAAAAAATCAATTATTCACTTGAGACATCGAAGTGATATTGTAGCTCACTCAATTTTTAAAAAATGTAATGTGACGTTCAAGGTGACAAAACCGTACATTTTTTAAAAATTGAGTGAGTTACTGATTACTTTGAAAGTTAAAGAAAACAATAAATTTTATAAGGCAAGTTGGAATAAATACTTAGGTACAAAGAATTGGGAGTCTCAAATGTTTTTGTCACTACAATAATACTTGATCCTCATGTTTTCTCATTTCAATGGTACTTTACATATTATCAAGCGGATTATTTGTACAAATTAAATACAAATATAATTTCCCAATCATTTAGACTACATATCAAAATAATTTCCCAATCATTTAGACTACATATCAAAAGTACCAAAACTAAAGTATACACCAAATAAGATTTACTAAAAATGTAAATCATTTTATTTTTAGCGTTTTTGCTCTGCTTTATAATTTCTGCATGTTCTCTAAATTTGTAAGTTCATGATATTTGTGAAACTTTTATCCAGGATTGAAATAAATTTAATGTAATTTATAAATATGTTAAACAAATTATATAGGTTTTAGTTTTTTTAAAAAAAAAAGTTATATATGAGATTTTAGGTTTCTACTACAGATAAAAGACATTTTAAATATTCATTTTGAAATAGATGATTCTTTTTTTTTTAAATCAAATACCATTTGTACATATTTCGGATAATCAAAATCATCTATTTGGAAATGAATTTGATTTCTCCATAATTTATAGTAAGTTAGATCCAACTGCAGAGAAATTATTTTTCCAAGTTCATTATAATCTCAAATTGGACTGGTCCTTATGTTAACAAGAAAAAACAAAATGGAATAATCCATTTACTTATTCATTTAAGTTTTCTAGAATGTAAATCTAATTGAAATGTATATTTCCTCTCACTATATTCAGCTTTTCTTTTTAATTTTTAATCATAATTTTGTTTAACTGGTATTTTTTATTTAAAACGAAACTTATATTATTTGGAAAAAATGTATTGTTACCCCTCTCGATTTAGTTTCAAACGTCAGATGTCACCCTCAATTTGTAAAATGATCAATTATCGCCCTTAATTTGGAAGAATAACGTACTAGTTTGCCCCCTCATACGACGTGTGAATTTTTGGTTGGAGAGAGAACAATGAAAAAAGATATATTTGAAAAATTAAACTAATTATATTTTGACACATGAAATTGAAGGATAAATAGTGATTCACTTTTACTAAGTTCAAGAAGATTTCTAATCTTTTTGCAAGTTAGAAATTACATTCAACATTTGAAGTAAAGTTAAGAAAAATAATGATATATTTTGCCTACATTTAAAGGACTCACACCAGACATTTCGTTACGGGCTTGCACACATCTTTTGATTACATCAACTTGTGTTTATAATGTTGTAATTTAATTAAATTATTATGATCTTCTTTGCTTTATAAGATATTTATTTTACATCCCATATAATAAATATGGATTCTTATTTTATTAGAAGCATTATAGAATAGCACCTTGACTTATTACACCACTTACTCTTGTCGATTTTCAAAGGCGTACAAATAATTAACTTCCCCCCACCTTCTTTGATTTATCTGTTCGTTTACGTAAATAGTATTTATCTTTCATCATCGTTGAATAAGGAATTCGAAATTTGATTCATGTGTAAATGAAATGGTAAGATATATACTGATAGTTTTCATAACAAAACCTGACAAAACTACTTTGTATTAAGGGTTTCCATTCATATAAAACCTTTTTCTTCATCTATGCAGTTTTTTCTTTTGCATGCAGCTTTGCAATTTCTTCAACTTTGCAACATCTTTATGTTTTGTTGTTTCTTTTTCGCAAGTTGGTTGTTGTTTGTTTCTATTGTTATAAATTCATCCTATTTTTCGGCTATTGTTTTGCAACGTCGATTTTTTTGGCCAGATTGTTGGCGAAAATTGTTGTTTTTGCTATTTATCAATTACACTTTTTGACACTAATGTAATTATAAGAGAGTAAAATAATTAAATTTTGAAGTTTGATGTGAAGTAATAAGATGCATTACATATTATAGTAGGTGTAGTAGTTGAAAAATGAAGTCACTTTCACAATCCAACCACTCAGCTTAATTTCTAGAAACTTTGTCACTGCCGGCCTTTGTCAAGTGTTATACTATAATATATTGTCCTAAAGTATTATTATTGCCTTCTAGAAACAATCAAACCATGTCTTTTTTTGGATGGATTAGGGACCAACCAAAATTTATTGAGTGTTAATTGAAGAATCTTACATGTTTAATGACCCACCTAAATTTGACACATCCACCCATCTCAGCAGTTTGGGCCTTTCTTTATGTTATTATATAAATACAAATTCATTAAACTTTAACTTGCATTGCATTAAAGGTTTTTTTTATTTCCTTTTGATACATACAACGGTCCAAGTTATTTTTTAGCATATGGAAAATTAAGTTGGGGAACCATTGACATCAAATAAGAGGAAGGTTATAATTGGTTTGGTCATTGTCTTTGTTTTATGACAATTTTGGATAAGTGGAAGACCATAAGATGAATTTAATAAATGCAAAATCATCATTTCTAAAATACTCCGTTGTTATGTAATAATGGACTGTTTCTTGGCATTTCATAACTTAATTTTATTTATAAGCAATTTAAAAATAATAGGTGTTTTTAAAGCTAATTTACAAGCAATTGAGTTGTTCGATAAAGTTGATATATAGGCACTTTATAAATTGTATACACTGTCAAATATAAAATGATACAGAATTTGACTTTTCAGTATATAAAATTAAACTCAAATATATCTTTCACTTAATTAAACTTTACATATGATATGCCTCTTAAAAAAAGTAAGATACAGTAACCTATTTATAATTTACTTATAAGTAAATAAATGTAGGTCACTGTAAACAATCTAAATTCTAACTTATAGGCTATGAATTGCTTATAAGCTAATTTGACTATATTATACGATATATGATTTATTAAGGAACGGTCAATATAAGTTGGTTTGACACTAAATTATAGATATCCATTAAGATTTGGTCAATAATAACATTTATAACTTGTAAATAATTCATATTGCAAACAATCAATGTGATCCTATATATATATATATATATATATATATATATATATATCTATCACAAGTTAGTAAGGTTTCGAATTCGAGCTTTGTAAATGTAGAAAATCTCATTGAAAGACTCACTCACCGTAACCAGGTGCATGACCCAGGTTGAATTTAAATGTAATCGGGGTAAAGTTTCAGTAAATAAGGTGAGAAACCATAGAAAACTGTCATTATATAAGAAGCTTATATCTTGCTACAACGATATATGACACTTTCATTTGAAAAGAATACATATTTTCAATGGTGGACCTCCTTTAATCTATATCTCTTTCATTGATTGATATTTGGACATATACAGGATTACTAGATTACATGCAGGTATGACTTAGCCCGTACATGTCCAGCAGCCCTTTCGAACATTGGCCAAGTATGCGATTAGGTCTAATTTAAGGGATACCGTAAGAAATACCTATTATGAGATTTCATTTTAGTAAATACCTTATTATTAAATTTATTTATTTCTTACTACTTTCTACTATCCGAATTCATAAAATACCTCATATTCAACATTAACTACTTTTTAGGGATTATGAGATTTAATTTTTAAATTCAATTACTGTTATTTTACAGTCTTCTTCTCAAATTCAACTTCCTTCCAAAATTCATTTGTGGTATTCTTCCATAATTCAATTTTTTCATATTCTTTTTAAATTCATTTGTGATGTTTTTATCTAATTTGAATTCTTTTATAAGTTTGATTTTCTTACTCATCTATTGATTACGAAATCTCCAGTTTTTTTCTTATCAACATCAATTCAATTTTAATTTTGGGATTCAGGGAATTTGGGAATTCACAATATCAAGTCAAAGTTACGATTTCCAAACACAACCTCTAATTTGATTTCATATGTAACTTCGCTCGTGTTCATTTTTGTTTTCCAGAAAATATACCATTTTCCAAAGAAAATATACAATTTTTCAAAAGGATTATATGTTTTCGACAAAAATATACTGTCTTCCAAAAGAAATATATGATTTTTCAAAAGAAATATACAATTTTTCAAGAAAAACATGCCTTTAAGCTTGTTGTGCCACCTTTTATCTTTGAAGATATTAGAAATATACAATTTTCTTAAAAAGTTTCCAAAAAAATATACTACAGAAATATACCAAAAAATATACAGTTTTCCAGAAAATATTCAATTTTTCAAAAGAAGTATACAATTTTTTAAATGAAATATATGATTTTTCAGAAGAAATATATCGTATTCCATAAGAAATATACGATTTGCCAAAAAAAATATACAATTTTTCAGAAAAAATATACCTTTAATCTTGTCGTTCCATCTTGTCTTTGAAGAATGAAGAATTTAGAAATATAAAAATTTCCAAAAGAAATATATTGTTTCTAGAAAACATTTACAGTTTTTCTGAAGAGATCTATCATTTTCTAGGAAAAAATATCTTCAAGCTTGATGTGCCATCCTTTATACTTGAAGAATTTCTTGGTTTCAGTTTTTTGCAAAATATACCAATTATGATGTTTGAACCGTTATTTTTGTTGTGAGTCGAAAAAATTGAAACTCTAATAAAATAACAGAAACACAGCAATGCAATAGAGAAAAAAAAAGGAAAACACTGAAATCGAAGAACACGAACTAAAATTGGAGAACCGAAATACAATTGTTGTGGAATCGGAGAATGAAAATGCAAGAGCCACTGAATGACAATGGCGGTTTTGTAGAGAATTTGTGGGCTGGGAGAGTATTAGGCTTGATAGCTAGAGTGAACATACAAGTGAAGTTTAGCTCATCTAACACAAATCCAATTGGCTTATGTTAAGGCCCAATCTACTCCACTTATACATCACTCACATTCTTTTATTTTTTTTAATGTTGGATAATCCCAACATCTCCAACACTCCCTCTCAAGTGCAACTAGCCTGGACTAGTTGCCACTTGTCAAGCATTTCTTGGCCTATCTCTCTGAGGCTCAAGGTCAACAACGGGTCTAGTCCTTCCGTTAGACCAATTCTACCAGGACTTTAAACTCAAACCCATGATCTTCTGGCTGTCAGGCCTTTCTCTCGCTCTGATACCATGTAAAGAATTTGTGGACCAGGAGAGTATTGGACTTGATAGGTAGAGTGAACATACAAGTAGGGTTGGGCCCATCTAACACAAAAACAATTGGCTTATGTTAAGACCCAATCTACTCTAATTATATATTTCATATTCCTTTATTATTTTTTATGTGGGATAACCCCAACATTTCCAACAGGTTTGGGCAAAAATAAAAACTAGAATGGCAATGGTGATTTGAGATGGTACAACAGTTTTTAGATATGTTTAGGAGTTTAAGTTACTAGGGATTTTAATTTGATTTGTTTTTGTGTTGGAGTATAAATTAAATGAAAATGGTATTTAGTGAATAAAAATACTAATTAATGAATTAGAAAGTTTAAAAGGGTATTTACTAAATACCGATCTCCAATATTTAAAATCTTATTCTATAAAAGGGTGTTTATAAAAATTACCCCTAATTTAAAGTTAGGAAAATTTTTAATTTGGTTCGCACTTTGCAAACTATTTACAAAAATGTCATGACAAGAAGTGTTTTAACATAAATGTTATATTTAAGTTTCATATTTACATTTATATCTTCCTTTCTAAAACATATTTCAAACATGTTTTTATTAATTTAAATATCTTGTTTTCCATTTATTTCTTGAATTGTTCATCTTTTGAAATACCGTTTTAAAATTTTTTGTTCGTCTCATTTTTATCTTCAAAACAATATCCATTATGATGATTCACATTTATAAAGTCTATTAAAAGTCATAACATATAATTTAAATAGTTATAAATTTGTTTGATCTTTGTTAGATGTCTATTTGAAACCATTTATCTAATGAAACACATGTATATTTTAACGTTTGAAACTTATATAATAAATATCTGATAGGAATTTATCAAATGTGTTAAATATGTATATTGGTTAATTTAAATATGAACATTTTATGGCTTCTAACAGACATCTAATAAAATTCTATAAATACAAAATATCACAATGGGTGTCGTTCGAAGATAAAACGAGACGAACAAAAAATTCTAAAGCAGTATGTAAAAAAACTAACGGTTTGAGAGATATATTAACAAAAATGGTTGTTACATTTCTTTCAAAAAAAATGATTATTACATGTAATGGAATACATAAATGTAAATATGAAACTTAAAATAGTATTTGCGAGGTTAGATATTTATTTGCTGTCTAAAATTCCCTAAAAGTGAATTATATGAGAGACTATTTCTGGGGGAACATATTGAAATAATGAAACGATACCCATAGTTTAGGGCTTTACCACCAACAAAGATCCCATATTATACCAATCCTAATTCTCAAATTTGTGTTTGGGTCAATAAGACATTTGGTTTTTAAAATCCATGGTTTCCATCCATAAGCTTATTCTACCCACTGACAATGTGATCATCATCAACGGCGCCCAATTAGGCACAACATAATATGATGATGGAAGACATCTGACAATGACTCTGCTCACATACCATTCCATCGACTCTTTTCTTGGCGTTTCTCAGTTATGGAGGCATCGTCGATCCCTAGAAGGTACCACTCGATGACGATTCTGATTCCTAATGCCTTAGTTCTTTTTAATGCACAATAATGCTTTCCCTATTGTCCAAGTAACAAAGATTCAAATTGTTGAGGGAGAAATTTCAACAGGAAATAAAGAGCGCAATGAAATTTATTAATGCTGCTAAACGTTTGAACTCTAATGTGTCTATTGATGAGCTTATAGCAGCTTTCTAGGTTAAATTCAAACCCTTGTTCTCATAGTGTAAAATTTGTTGATGATGAGAAGAATAGATCTGGTTATTTAAAATTTGATGAGAGTTTAAATGGTTCTGTTGGATCTAAGGACACTGAATCTTTGTTTTGCTATTCGTTTTGAAGATGTAAAACATAAAAGATAACAATCTATAAGTCAATATTGTAGTTAACTTTTAATCAAAGTTAATTAGACTTAGTTAAGATTAGTTTAACTAGTCCTGCTGACCTAATAGACTTATTTTGCTAAACA
The DNA here is from genome assembly GCA_949673415.1 of Euphorbia schlechtendalii. Taxonomy (NCBI): domain Eukaryota; kingdom Viridiplantae; phylum Streptophyta; class Magnoliopsida; order Malpighiales; family Euphorbiaceae; genus Euphorbia; species Euphorbia schlechtendalii. Next base: position 12,504 of record CATIWQ010445870.1, on the reverse strand, counting down.
CTAGCTACTGAGTTATAATGACTCACCACGATAAAAATAGATTTAAATTAAACTCTTGTCTTATTATATCTATGTTGAGTGTTTAGTAGTTACTCTATTATAACACGGTATGCTTTGAACCCTTTAATACTAGAACAAAATATTTCATATCGATGCGTTCTAAGTCTCAAAGTTGATCTGGAAGTGAAATAAAAAAGAAATAATTATGTGGTCCAAGGGAAATACTATTAGTACAGAATGCCAATATGTCAACGCTAAAATAGAAAAATAGACTGTTTCACTCATCGCATTTTAGAGTGACCCGCACAATTCTACTACAACCAGTACTTCAAGCATATAAGAGGATGCTACGTAGCAGTGCGCTCCATATTTTGCAAAATTTAAGTAGATTCAAGATCAAGTCTTGGCGAGAATTTTATACAACGGTTTAATCTCATAGACTAACATATTAATTTCACGCATTAATGGATACAAATCTCTCTCACAACAGATTCAAAACTGTCTCAAATAGAAGATTTTGAAGATCGAGAAGATAAATTGAAGGATTAAAAGAGTTGAACGATAAGTTTGCAATGATTGCTTCAACATTCATCTATAAATATAAGACTAAAGGAAGCATTTCAAACTTATTAAATACACTTGAAATTTTCTAAGTACTAAAGCTCTGCTCAACTAATCAACAACCAAAATCCCCAAAATTAGAAGAACAACTACAAATCCAAATATTTGTTCTTCGTAAAAGTTAGCTAGATCATACTCACCATAATAGATCATATTTATAAGGAGAAACATCATCTTGTAAGTTGTTTATGTTGTCAGGAAAAAAAAGAGAGATTAGGTGATGGGGTTACTTGTGGTCATTTGGTTACATTTACGTTTCATTTCATTTGACTTTCCCTAACAATCTATATAAGCTGTTTCTATTTCAGATTGTAACTATCCTGATTGAGAATTGAATGATATTTCTTCTTCCTTCCCTCTGTTAACCTCTGTTTCTCTTCTCCCTCCCTTATTATTCTAATATGCAAATTTTACCTGCATCATTTAGGATAAGAGCGCATTTCTGACACTTGTGATTCTCTGTTTCACAATGGCGATGGTTGAAGATATTAAGGAAATCTTTAAAAACTTCATGAATGAGCTTAAATCAGAACTGAAATTAAGCTTGATAGCCTTAATTAGTGAATAATTTTTGAAAAATAGGCAAAATCTAGCTGATGAAGAAAATTCCGTTGATCTCTGCTCAAAGAACGAAGGATCTGTAACTTCATTCAGTTCAGATGAAAGCTACACAAAAAAAACCAAATGAAGAGGAAACGAATCAAGTGTGAGCGAACGACACAAATGCGATGGGCCGAGAGCATGCTGAATGAGAGGCACGGTCCATCGGGGTATTTTGAGAAAATGAAATATCGGGTCGGGGATCCGAAAGGTTTAAAAGAGAAAACAAAATTGATTTAGATTTCGTCAAAACCCGAAATCGTTGTCTCGTAGTGTAGAGTCACCACCTGGATTAGCTCTTCCAGGAATTAAAGTCTTGTGAAACTTAACATCCGGGGGACGCCCACTAAGACATAGAGATTCGGGTTCGGGATAAATTACTTACTTTTTATTAGATCACATTATATTACATCAACAAAAAACCGAATTTCTTAAGTGTACATATTCGAACTTATGTTATTTTCATGTTTATAAAGTATGATTTAAAGCGCATGCGGAAAGCAGTAAATCCATACATAAAGTAGTAAATAAATTTGGGAAAATAAAATTACAGATTACAAAACCTCGGGGGATGCAACCGCCCGCCTAATCTATTAATTACATTTCCTTTATAAATAATAATTGCAATACCCGAAGGAAAATAAAATCCTAGGCATATTACACCCGCATCTACAAAGGTTAGCACATGGGATATAGCATAACATGAATATTTACACGTATGCTCAATATGATTTTAGCGAGACCCGTGTGGCCTAATTAAAATATCGGAGATTGAAGATTCTTATTTTGGAAGAAAAATATTCATTTTATTTACAAATATGTTGTTCATTTTTATTTAATGAAAATAATCACATGATAAAGGTGAGGTCTATTATTTGAGAATAATTTTAATTCCCTTCATGGGGGTATTCTAACATGTATTTAATTACAAAATTCTCACAATTAAATAAATTAAAAGGAGAGATAAAGAATAAAAGAAACTTACATAATAAAAAAATTAAATTACGATTAAATAAATATATTAAAAAGAATTAATAAAATAAAATTAAAACAATAAAATAAATCCAAGGTCGATGACGAAAATCGAGTTCGTCTCAGAATTTAGGAGAAAAGAAAATAAATATTATAATATAATACACATGAAACAACATCTCTGAAAACTCAGAAGTTTACCCTTTTGTTACTTATCCACGTCGACAAATCCGTTTGATTTTCGGGAGTGCTCCTCATTCTTTTTAGTTTGGTTTTGTGTAAAAATTAAAGTTTATTTATCCTAAAAATAATAAGTCTCAAACTCTAAATTTGTTTTTGATCCGAGAATATCTGAGAATTTTTTAGAAAAAGATGAAAGAAATTGCTTTAAAAATAATTAAATCCGGAATCCAAACTTGTTTTAGACCCGAAAATAATCAAAGCATTTTTTAATAGCAAGATGAAAAAAAAAGTCAGAATTATTTTCTCAAGAAAAATATTTTTTTCAGTAAAAATTCCATTCATTCTGTAGAGAGAAAAAATATTTTTTGTCAAATTTTTCGATCTTCTTATTTTGAAAATTTCCCCCTATTTATAGGGGGAAAAACAAAGTGAATTGCTGGCGAGGCCAATCAACCTCGGATCTAATTATTATTTTTATTAATTAAAAATTCTTTTAATTAATTTATTCTTAAACCTAATTTTTTGAAATCCTTAAAAATATTTATTCAAGTACTTAAAATATTTATTTTAAGACTATATATTTAAGCCCGAAATATAATTAGGTAACGTGGAGAGTTCCCATTTAAAAATCATTAAATCATCGAAAATTTTCGTGATTGAAGGATTAAATTCTAGAAACAATCATAATCCAACGCGCCGAGCCGGTGAGTCCCATCAGTTCAATCTCTTTACACCGATTTACAAAAACGAAGATGCTTTTGAATTTGAGTTACCAATTGATTTAGCTATTGAGTTTCCGCTTCAACCTAAACTAGGTTCCGAGTTGCTGCCATTGATAGGTGACGACTTTGATTTATGGCCACAAGTAGAAAATGACGATTCACTTTCCAAGTTGTTTTGCTATGAAGCATTTTTTAGATTGGGGAAAATTTGACTGAAGCTAAAGATGAGTTGAGTATTGAGGTCCAAGGTGAAGAAGATGGAGGAGTATTTGTACTCAAAGAACTTGAAATTGAAGGTGAAGGTGCTGTGATAGTGATGGAACCTGATCCAGGTGAAAAACAGAGGTAACAAGCTGTTCCGCAGCTGCTAAACCTAATTAAATTAACTCTTATTTTCCACATAACATTTGAAGGCATGAAGATAACTCTGACTAAAAAACCGATAAGCAAATTTGATGGCGGTGGTGAGGCAACACCTGGAGAAGCTTCTCTCCTTGTTACAGAGCTAATGAGGAAAGTAAGACTCAGTGACTCTCATAATTCGTTGGAAATTGAGTCTGCGGAGAAGCTATTGAAGAATATTTTTAAGTGTGTTGAGTTTGTACAGTCAAAACCTAATGAGGCTATGACATTGCTTGTTAATTCGGGGAAAGAATATTTGATGCGACTCTCTTTTTCTACAGGTGTAAAGCTTAACTATTTTGCTAAACTTTTGGATTTGGATTTTGAGTCTGGGCTAGGTTTTACTCTAACTGTGGAGTCGAATGAATCTAGTTTTCAGTTTGGTCTTGATGAGTTATAAGTTGTGATTTCATGCTTCAATTGTATGATCTTTTGGGTGAAATCTCTGTTGTTGACGTGGATAAATCTTTGGACTCGAATATTGTTACCTTGGGAGAATATGAAATTAGTTGGAACATGGTTGGATACTTAAATTGGTTCAGAAATGTTATGAAATTCTATTCCCTGGTGTTTGAATCTCTTGAGCCTGACTTGACTGGGGAATTTATGGAGAGACTCCAAATCGTGACATCATTACTTGGTTACAGAATTTTTAGTGTTATTCTAGTCTAAATTCATGCCCCACTACCTATTTTTGGTGTCGAATTAACCCTTGAAGTTTCTACTTGCTATAAGCTTGACAAGTTGCCAGACCACATAGGTGTTGGTCATGATCAACCTGTTGTTGTGAGTTATAATTTTGAGTGTATTAGAGTTGTTCACATGAATGATTTTGTCAATTATAAACAACCAAGGTCTGGAGGTAATGGTTCAGTTTTTGATATAAGTTCAATTATTCGGGTTGTTTTGCATTTCATTAGCATTTTGAATTATAAGGTGGTTTATGTGAAAGATCCTTATGACTTTCGACTTCTGGTTACGGATAGGAAGAGTAATAGAGTTATTGTTTTTGTGACTTTTGCTCTTGAATTGATTAAGAAAGAGGTATGTCCTAGTGTGGTTTTAGATGTTGAATGGGAAGAAGGAACAATCTTTAAAGAGGAGGAAGGTGATGCAGGTTCGGAAGTAATAGTTATTAGTGAAGGGAGTGAAGTAAATGCAACTAAGGTTTCTTATGGCATTGATAAGTTTGTGAGAGCCTTGCATTTTGTAATGAAAATTCTGTTTTGGGGACTGGTGGATTGGTTGCCAAGTTTGGAACTAAAGAATTAATAGAGCAATTAGGAGATATAGCTTTGGTGAGCTTGATTACACAGTATGGTGATGGAGCTGTAGTTGGTTGTGATTTTCATGAATGTGATAGAATAGAAATGCAGCAGATGTTAAAAAGAGTGGAAGAGAGGCTGAAAGCTGCAGATGTTTCTTATGAGGTGGTATTACATGGATTAGTAAATATGCAATTTAGAACCAGTGGCAATGTAATATCATTGACGAACTTTTGGTTATGGACATAAGCAGCAAGATTGTTGTTGTTTTTGCATTTAAAATTGGTGCTTTTGAATTGATTAAGGCTACATATGAGAAAAGTGTTAATTTAGGTGAGATTGATTTGGTCGAAATGCGTGATTCCCTGGGTTGGGAAATGGTCAATATCTAGAGTTTCTGCTAGGAGGCTAGTTTATAATGCTTATTAATGTTCCATAAATTTGGAGAAGTTTGCTGCCACTGTTAACCCTACTTATTTAAAGACTAACATTATGATTAAATATGACACACTTTGACCATGATGTGGTTGATCCATTAATTGATAAGGGAATGGATAGGGGTGAAACTGAAGGAATGGGAGTTGTAGAAACCTTTTTGAAGGTTATACCCTTCTTGTTGGGAAATTTCGCGAGTTTTTCGGCACAACAACTGTTGAGCTTATAGGTAGTTCAAGTTCACTTCATCTACCAAACTTTGTAAATGCTTGGGATTGGGGTGGTGCACATGTAAGTCTTCCATCACTTTGAGCTAACCATGTCCAACCAATAATTTGGAAGTGTTACCCAATTGTATTCTGCAAGAGACAGAGGAAGCTGCTGCCAGGAAATGAAACTGTACTTCTCCAGCTCATTCTCACTTACGAAAGTTGCAAGGTTGCAATTTGAAGTGTTTTGCATAGTTATAGATGAGCTGAAGTTTCTGTATGGTGGTTTTCAAATGTAAGCTGAAGTGATTGTAATGTTAATGAAGCTAGGTAATTCATAGGTAGAAGAAGGTCAATTAGATGAATTTACTAGTACTGCTCAATGGTAAATGGTTGGACACTTTGTTGAGATGAAGTTGAAGGTTCAAGAGCAAGGAACTACACAAATGGCGGGAGGAATCTCAATTCTTATGTATGCTAAGTTTTCATAATTGATTGCAAAGACTCGTGTTCTTGTGTTAGCGGTACATGGGAAGTTTATTAATAAAGGAAGTATGGTGGCAAGGTTTTGGTTCGGTTGCAAAACAATTTCCAAGTAATTTTAGCTATAACCTTGAGGACAAGGTTCTTAAGGGGAGTGGATAGTTGTGAGGGAAAAAAATGAGAGATTAGGTGTTGGGGTTACTTGTTATCATTTGGTTACATTTACGTTTCATTTAATTTGAATTTCCCTAACAGCTTAATATAAGCTATTTCTATTTCAGATTGTAACTATCCTGAATATTGAGAACTGAATGATATTTCTTCTTCCTTCCCTCTGTTAACCTTTGTTTCTCTTCTCCCTCCCTTACTATTCTTTTATGCAAACTCTACCCGCATCAGTTTACTTCATTCATTTTCAATATTTCAAGTCATAGCAGTTTGACAAAGGTACTCAAACTATTTGGGTTAGATATGCAAGGAAGGTACTCGCTACTAAAGATTACATGCTATGAAGGCTTCTCCGCCTAGTTAAAGTAGTTGAGTTAGTGGATTAAAGCTCGAAGACGGTATTCGGGGACTGGATTAGGCATAGGCTGCTAAACCAAGATAAATTTCTGTGTTTGATTCTCTTAACTCTTATATCTTTTTTTACTCTTCAAGTATTCGCTCAGGACGCATCATCATTCATATCTGCAAAATTTTATTAAGTGTTTTATTAGTCAGCTCTACTGAATATTTTCAAACAGCAAAGTCTGTTAAGCTGAAACTTAACTTAGTTTATGGGCTTTGTTTAGACTTTGTCTCTGTAAGCATTTCATCATATAAAATAACTCAGCACGTTTAGTAAAATATTTTAAAGAACTTAAAAAGTGACCTAGAAATCAAGTTAGGATATAATATATTTCTTAAATGAAGTTTCCCATCTATAAGAATCCATATTTCGATTTTTTTGTACTTTTTATTATTTTAACTAATATAATAATAAAGTATTATTATTATCTTTATCTAATTTGGGAATGCTAAATAGAGAGTATAGGTTTAAACTGGAGACAAAACATTGTATATTCTGCAAAATGAAATTTAGGAAATGAAACACAAAGAATACAAATTTTTCCTTGAAGAGCTGGTAGTACTAACCTCTAAGAGTGATGATTATTTGTGAATTGATGTTTTTAATAAATAAAACCTATAAAGTTTAACCGAATAATATGCTTTGTTCCAACGAACATGTCTAAAACCGAGTTATAAAAAGATGTAAAATAGGGCTGTAATGATGAGGTGGAGCGTTGGGTGGTTAGAAATGGAAGTAGTTAGTAGGAACGGGCGTAGGAGATAGAAAGCGTCTGCCTGAAAGAAATTTGAAATTCAAAATCATGTTTGGCTGAATGTAAATCAAATCTTACTCAACATCTTTTAAAGTAAAATCCTAAACAGTCGCTCTCTCTTCCAACGGTCCCTTACTTCTCTCTCCTCTTTCTCTCTCTTATTCTTTGCCTTCCAAATTTCAAAATTTCCTAAATTTTTATTCCCATTTTTGTCGAGAGAATCCACAATTTTGCTGAGAATTTACAAGGAAAGATTTTGACCAAATTTCCTTTTCCAGGTTTGTCTTCGTTTTCATTTTTCGCTTCCCTTTTTGTATATTTGCGATTGATAATTGCTTCGATTTGGGAAGATAATTGAAATCTTTTAATTATGTCGCTTTTTATCGAATTCATATAGATTGCGAGGATTTTTGCCGCATTGTGTTCATATGTCCAATCTTCAGAATGATCCACTTCTACAAGTGGAAACCACATGTGGAACCCTTCTTTATGAATTACAGGTTTTTTGCCATTGACAATTAACATTTTTCTAACTTTTTGCGGAACATTTGTTGATCTTTTCTTATAATACGCTCTTTTTTTTCTGTTTTTTTCCAATTTTGTTGTGAAATCAGATCATATGGGATGAGGTTGGGGAGCCCAACACTGATAGGGACAAAATGCTGCTTGAGCTTGAACAAGAATGTCTCGAAGTATATAGGCGGAAGGTGGATCAGGCGAACAGAAACAGAGCTCAGCTGAGACAAGCGATTGCTGATTCTGAAGCTGAACTTGCAGCTGTCTGCTCTGCCATGGGAGAGCGTCCTGTGCATATTAGGCAGGTTCGGATTAAGTAACAATGATCTATCATATTTTTTTTGTACTTGCAGGTTAATAAGGTTGGGTTGTAACTGAACTGAATATCAAGGTCATTTGAAAATTTGAGGGGTTAGTACTTCTTTAGGCAAAAAGGATAATTTACCACGATTTCAGTTAAACAAGTTCAATAGAAGCAACTGTGTAATGAAAGTAGTCTGAAAAGTCTAGCAGCGTTGATTTCTTAGCTTTTAATTTCCCTTCATAAAATCATAGCACTTGCATATGTCCTCAGTCCTCAATCCTCAAATTGTTGGAAGCATTATTAGGTATGGTCTAAGCATAAATATTAATTTTCTATAAGAAAATTGAAATTTAGTGAGAGTCTGAGACTGGCTTGTTGAATGCCAGAAGAATATCAATTTGTAAAAAGAAAATCAAAGGTTTTGATAGTAATTGCTTATGAAATTAGGAGTTATCCTAGATTTTTATTACATCAGGGGGATCAAAATGCTGGAAGCTTGAGGGAAGAGCTTCAGAAAATTCTTCCTCAACTTGAGGAGATGCGAAAGAGAAAATCAGAAAGAAGAAATCAGTTTGTCGAAGTTCTAGGGGAAATCCAAAATATTTCGAATGAGATATATGGATATGCAGATCATGCAGTTGTGGATGAAACTGATCTCTCCTTGAGAAAACTCGAAGAATTGCATCGACAGCTGCATACGCTTCAAAAAGAGAAGGTACATAATTCTCATTCTCCTCCATACTCAGATGTTACTTCTCACTTTCAAACACTGCTGATTGATGTCTTCTTTATGTAGAGTGATCGGTTAAAGCAGGTTGAGGAGCATTTAAATACTTTAAACTCCCTTTGCTTGGTTCTTGGTATGGATTTCAAACAAACTGTTACTGAGGTTCATTCAGGCCTTTCTGATAGTGGAGGATCGCAAAACATTAGTAATGAAACAATTCAGAAGTTGTCTTCTGCTATACTTAAATTGCGAGAGATAAAATTACAGAGAATGCAGAAGGTACTATATTGGCATTAAGTAGCCTATTGCTTCCATTCAAAATTTGTTTTCCTCTCCATTTATAATACTCTGGCCTGTTGTGTGACAGCTCCAAGATCTTGCAAGTACAATGTTGGAGTTATGGAATTTGATGGACACTCCAATTGAAGAGCAGCAAATATTTCAGAATGTTACCTGTAACATAGCGGCTTCAGAAGATGAAATTACTGAACCAAACACTCTATCTGTGGACTTTATCAATTATGTGAGTAGCAATCATTATATCATTTCTATATCTATTCTACAGTCTCCTGGTTTACATTATGTTAGCCATCAATACAATGAATTATAAAAACTCGACTCGCAGGTTGAAGCAGAAGTCTGTCGGTTGGAAGAACTGAAATCAAGCAAGATGAAAGATCTTGTTCTGAAGAAAAGGACAGAGCTGGAAGAGATTTGTAGAAAGACACATATGGTTCCCGAAGCAGATACTGCCATTGACTATGCAGTAGAGGCTATAGAGTCTGGTATTATCACTTTTGACCATTGTAACTTCTACTGAACACGATATCTATTAGTTTTTAACCCTTCTTTCCAAAATTTTAAAGGAAACGTGGACCCAGCCACTATACTTGAGCAGATTGAGCTTCAAATCGGTAATGTTAAGGAAGAAGCTTTCAGCAGGAAGGAAATTCTTGAAAAGATTGAGAAATGGTTAGCCGCTTGTGATGAGGAATGCTGGCTTGAGGAATATAACAGGGTTAAACATCCAGAACATATCTTTTCATTTACACTTGTCTTTTTTCATAATTTCTTGCTGATCCTTGGCATGTGATGGTGGTTGTACAGGATGAGAACCGATATAATGCAGGGAGAGGAGCTCATCTTACTCTCAAGCGTGCCGAGAAAGCCCGTGCTTTGGTTAATAAGCTTCCAGGTATGTATGCCCCTTAATTGATTCCCTTATGTCAATAAATTTGGCACAAACTGCTGATAGTAAATGTGGCTCCATTTTATACAGTCTGGTTTTCATATCATAATAAACTGCGATTTTGATGTTGGTCCAGGTATGGTTGATGCACTGGCTTCAAAAACATTAGCATGGGAAAAAGATAGAGGCACAGAGTTCTTATACGATGGCGTAAGTCTAGTTCTTACTTGAGGTTCAGGTTCTGACTCTATGTTTCAACTCATTTCTAGGGTGACTATATTTAAACTTTGTGCCAAGTAATTGCTTAGCATTTGTGACATTCCAGATTCGCCTTCTTTCCATGCTTCAAGACTATACAATATTGCGCCAGGAGAAAGAGGAAGAAAAGAGGAGGCAAAGGGTATGGACTTTCTCATTTACTTTTATCTTTCCAAATGTATTTCTCTTAATAGAGCATCCCTGTGCAACTGTCGGAAACATAAAAGCGTTAGGCTCTGTTCTTTTCAGCTAATTCTGTCCATTTTAGTACTTATAAGTACTGCATAACTATAAATTTACACTGAAATAAGTACATTTCCGTTATCAGTTTCAGTAACCTGCAAATAAGTTGAAAAGAACAAAGCCTTGCTCCGTTTGATATTTGCATACAACAGATGGGCTAAAATATTATTGTCTGGTTCATTGCATAGGATCAAAAGAAATTGCAGGGGCAGTTAATAGCAGAGCAGGAGGCGCTTTATGGGTCAAAACCGAGTCCTTCGAAGACTCAAAACGTGAAGAAAGCAGGTAGAGTTTCAATGGGAGTTGCTGGTAATAGAAGAGTATCACTTGGAGGATCAATGCACCAAACTCCCAGGCCTGAAAGTCAGTCCGGCAAAGCTACTCCTCGATCTCGTGCTGGCAAGAAAGTTGATCAACTGCATAATTATCGGCAAGATGATGGCTTTGCAGCATTATCAGATGGTAAGTTGATCAAAGCTTACATATTTGCTACGAAGCTGGTAATCCTGAAGATCTTTGCTAAATGTTTTTTTTGTTTCCATTTTTGTTTTCCTTTTTTTTCTGTGAAGATGATAAAACTGAAACTGAGGAATAACGGCTTGCCAATGTCCCTCGGGGTATCAGAAGAACAACTCGTTTTCACAATTTTCTAATTGTTGGTCACTTGATTGTTGAAGAAAAAGGTTCTATATCTAAAAGTTTTTTTCTTTAGATTTTCTACTAATTTTTGTCAAGGAAAGGAATTTACTTTCTTCTTGTACTAATATACAAATCTCATGGTCTACTTAGAAGAAATACAGAAATAAATCGAAAAACTCGAATTCCTTCCAAGTCAAGTATTTAATGTAAAGTACCTATTTTTTGTTTTCCTATTGTCTGTTATACAGGAAGAAGAGGCTTGGACATTGCTGGTCTTTCTTCAAGGAAAAACTCATTCAGTACCATAAATGCTCATGAACCAGAGTCGCCAATGCTGCTGCGAAAACCTTTCTCGCCTATTTCAACCTCAGGATCGTCTAAGTCAAACATTCTAGAAGATTTAGCCCCGGTCAATGGAGAAAACATCAAGAAGACGATCACAACAGGCGAACTGCCTTTTGTCGCTACTACCCCTGTAAGAACTGTAACGGCAGATGAAGAGAATAGGACACCAAAGGCAATGCACATGATCCCTGTCCCAACAACACCTGCAACTGTGTCCATTCCGATGCTGACAGCTGTCACACCAGCAGCGGCCCCTTCTCGAGTTTTGAATGCTGCGAATCTGGCGGAAGTGGTTCAAGAAGAAATCGAATACTCGTTCGAAGAGATAAGAGCTGGATTTGTGGTTCCTACTAGTCAGCAGATTAGGGCAGTACATGTTTGATGTTTGTTAAGGTTTGGGATTGGGATTGGTATGTTTGTTTCTTTCATTGAGTTGTTGGGATTTGAAGTCAACTGTGATTGGCTTTGACCTTGGTATATATAGTCTACGAAAACCGACCGTGGACTGCTTATTGGAACCAAGTCAAGGAGGATTTTATTAATGTCAAAAGTGTTTTTTTGATGCAAAATGAAGGTGAGTTGTAACCGTTATTTCAGATTCACAATTTATCCAATTAAATGAAGTTATGGAATTCACATGCATCCAAATTTTAAGAATTTATATATTGCCAACTTGAACTGATTATCAATACTGATGTCTGTCAATAATGGTCTTTCCGCTTGTTGAGTCTTCAAAGGTCCTGCAAAACAAATCCTCGGCCGGAGTTGTTTTCGACGAAGATTCTCCGACGATCTAGTCAGTGGTCAGAGTAAAGGGTGTTTTTAGTGAAGTTCTTTTATGATCACGTACCTTTTAGCAGTTGGAGACTTAACATTTATAAGATTTGTGTGTGATGATGTCATGCGGGGCCCATATGTGAGAGATACACGTGTGGCCCGCCGCTTGGGGGTCTTGTCCGCCGTCTGAGCATTAAATGATTCATCTCTGCCAGTTGGTAATGCATTTAATGCGGCAGAGGGGAGAGAAACGTCAGAGTAGTGGGTTGTGAGGGTGATGTCATGGCGA
>CATIWQ010445841.1:0-35975 GCA_949673415.1 Euphorbia schlechtendalii | reverse complement strand
ATTATCCAATATTTTCGGGGTAAATAATAAATAAAAAAATACAATTAATATTTAATTACGGATCCGGGTCCGGATCCGGGTTTCATTATCCGGACCCGGACCCGTTTCCTGGACCCGGATCCGGATCCGGGTCCAGATCCGATGAGTCTATAAAATTGAGATCCGGATCCTAAAAAACGGATCCGGACCGGGTTCGGGATCCGTTGCCATCCCTACTCTAGGAACAATTAAGCGCACATGACGTAAAAGAATGTTTTAAAATCTTACAATCCAAAACATAGGATGAAAAATAAGATTAACCATCATCCGTGTGCTAATAATAGCATCATATAACACACTACTATCTACTTCAATAACAATATGAGTGAAACCTACATCTTTGAATCATGATAACGCCTCCCGTAAAAATAGAGCTTACGCTTCAAGGACAGAAACATGAGATTGCAAAATGCCTGACTTGACATAAACAAAACTACCACCAACATTACGAACCACTGACCTGGAACACACATGATCAGCGTCTTGAAAAATAGCAGCGTTCGAGTTACACTTCACAAAAGGAACATGTGGTGGTTCCCCAGTGTTCGACATTAGGCCATGCTCTTGCAAAACCGGTTCATTAGGGGTCTTTGGGATAGCCTGAGAGGATGCCGCCACCACCCTCCACTGCTCCATTGATGATCGAGCAAGTCGGAAGTTGTACACGTGATGTTAACACAACAATGTCATTTAATACAACACGTATTTTACACAACATTAAATTCGTAATTAAAACTATATTTAGAAAATTATATAAGCATACCAAGTTATGTTTATTCCACCAATTGAGAGTAGCTCAATACTCAATTGGTTAATTTCGTTAAGCGGAGGTGGGAGGTTCTAAAAGCTTGAAACACAACATCTTCAAATTCCACATTTACAAAAAGAAAAACATCTTGGCGAGGTTGTTGAGAATATGAGTTTACTTGGATGAATCTGAAGTTGTGAATAACACTATCAAATTGAAACTATTTTGGTAGTTCTACCAAATTTTCAATCGGATGAAATAAGTATGTTTAAACAAGAACTCCGAATGCGAAAACTGAGATTTTTCCGAACCAAAACAGTATGACAAATTTCAGATATTTATATATATCCAAGGGACATGTCCAAAAGACATGAATTTTCTATATGATACAAGTTCTGAAATACATGACATTTCGCGTAAAATGCAGGTTTTTGGTCCAAAAAACATGACTTTTCGGGGATAATAACAGAAAATTTTTCAGTTCGAGCTGTCCTGGCAGCTCGAGCCTGGCCTAGGGCGCTGCCCCCGGATCCCTTAATCATGATCAAAATCGAATAAGTGTGCACTCCGCACTCTCCCGACTTGTTCGATGATATATCACGATCGCATTAATCAATTAATCAATCCAATTAGACTAAAATATTGATAGATGTAACGGGGATTTGTATTTACTCCATGAAAGTGTTGTCCATCTTTTCTTATAAGTTATAATGCAACCATTTTCTTAAAAAATGTCATGTTTACTCCTTCGGAAGAATAAATCTAAATCCAAAAATAAAAATTGAAAAAAAAAGGTGAAAAATACATTGTTTGATAATGGATGGAATATATTGGATAGGTGGACGCTCAAGATTGCTACTAAAATCTATCCAAGGTATGAGAATTTTGAGGTTTCTCTCAAAATTCATCGAAATTTGTAAATGCATGCACTAAATTAAATATCCACACACAAATTTAGGAAGGGATGGTGATATAAATCCAAATATGAGATTCATATGATGTATACTATGAAGATACCATATCCAAGAAAACTTATACTTATTAAAATACGGTAACAACATTGCCTAGCTATTTATACATGACACAAAAATACATGACTAATGAAACATGTGTCAAAAGTAATTACATATTAATATTGAGAGAGGGGGTTACAATAAAGGAATTGTAGCTAAGATTATGTTTAATCTTAAACTAAGAAAATGTAAGGCGTACGTATAATATACGTGTCACGTGTGATATCTCTTGTATTGAAATACAATTAAAGATAAACAATGTAAATGGAATAAAACAATATAATAAACATCGACTTAAGCTAATTTGTCTAATAACTTTAATCATTTGTCGTTTACTGAAATTAAATTTTTTATGTTGAAGTATTAGATGCAATGTTAGTAATTCAAATTGATGTTATGTATAATTTAGATTAGTTTTCTGAGCAGCTCATGAACAAAGAAGTTGCTAATAAATTGAGATAAATTTTTAATTGAACTTGAATCGAGCTCGTTAAAGTTTTAACGAACAATATTCAAAACTTACACGAATCTCGGCTTGACTCGAGTTTGACTCTAGTTGTTTATACACCTATTAAATATGAGATGACATTAAAATCAAATAAATTAATTATAACCATAATATAAATACGGGAAATAAAATATATTTATTTTTTGTTTTTTTGCTTTCAAGATAGGGAATAATTGGTAAAGAATCAAATTCTTATTTTCTCTCCACTGAGAAGATTTTTACAGTACAGAAAAGAAAAACCAGAACTGAATTACGACCGGAAGAACAAATTATGCCGGTTGCTTTCGCCCAATTTATGGTTTTTCCGTTTCCGATCAAATCTGCTATATTTGACGAAAGGTGAATTAATTTGATTAAGGCTGCATCTTCCTTTTCTTTAATTTCACATATTTTCTTTCCTTATTTGCTCTCGCGAATTGATGTGATTACAGCTGTTTTTTGTCCCTTCTTTCCTTAGTCGTCAATCTCCTCTAGCGGGAGACGATCAAAATTGGGGCTTCTGATTGATAGTTTTTTCTTAGTCTTATCTTTGCTGATTGTAAGTTGTTTCCTTTCAGTTTTGTTTTTACGTTTGCTAGGTCAGTGATTTACACATTTACGCAGTTCTTCTTCTGGTACCTAGTGAGTTCTGAATTAGGCCTATATCACATATATCTGTCTCTCTAATTTGTGGTGTTTTTACTTTTCCCCTGTATCTAATTTGCCTTGTATAATCACATGTATCTGTCTCTCTAATTTTGTGGAGTTTTTACTTTTCCACTGTATCTGATTTGCCTCATTGTTATACATCTGTTCCAATTTTTTTGATCCGAAGGCGACAAGCTGGGTTGCTCACGAGCAGTTCAAGATCAAGCTCGATCAGAATTCGGCTTGATAGAACTCGACTCTGGAGATTAACTAGTCAAGCTGAGCTTCTCCTGGTTCGGCTTGAAAGTTCAAGAACATATCTCTGTACATTTTTAATTACTATGTTTTTATATATTCATACAATATATTATGAACTGTGGCCTGTGGTATGAACTGTGTACTAATTTAAGATTCATAATTATAGTGTTGGCTTAGCTTGTGGCCTGTTATATGTACTGCGTAGTTTTTGGGCGAAACCATGTTTTTATATTCTCGTTACTTAGTTTAGTTTTATCGAATATATATAATAGGCAAGAAGTTAACCACATATATAAGACTCGATTTGGCTCGCAAGCTCATGAATTCGAGCCAAGCTTGTCATAAGCTCCAACTGAGCTAAAGTTTCCCAAGCTTGATGAACAATGCGCTGAGCTAAGCTCGATCTTTTTTTATTTTCGAGCCGAGCCAAGCCAAGCCTAGATAAGTTTGATTTCGGTTCGGCTCTATCCTAATTACCATACTTTTCGATTTAATTTCTGCTCTAAATTTGGTATTAAACATGCATCTTTTACTCTATTTGTGCTATATTTCCCACGGAAAGTCTTAGACACTAATGCTTCCATGTTTAGTTCAAAACCGTTTTTTTATAATTTCGTTTTAGTTTAATTTTGTTGAATATATATCATAGGCAAGAAGTTAACCACGTAAATAAGACTCGCATAGGCTCACAAAACCTCATGAATTCAAGCCGAGCTTCTCACGAGATCCAATTGAGCTAAAATTTTTCAAGCTCAATGAACAACGCGCTAAGCTAAGCTCAATTGTTTTTGTTCTCTAGCTGAGCCTAGGTTGATTCCATCTCGGTTCGGCTCTTTAACAACCCTAATTACCATACTTTTCTATTTAATTTCTGATCTTTATTTGGTATTAGGTTTTAATTTGGATTTGCAACACATGCATCTTTTACTCTATTTGTGCTCTTTTTCCAGCGGAAAGTCTTAGACACTAACGCTTCCATGTTTAGTTCCTTTTTTGCCCTCATATTTTGCATTTTCCGGTATCCATTTCTGTTTCGCTTCCCATTTCCACGCTACTTATCCAATGCCTTGTGTAGGTCTTGTATTGTTTTGGTGCGTATTTCAATCTCTTTGGTCAGTAACTAAGAACTGTTATTCTTGTTACTGTAGATGAATTTATGAGTATCTTGAGCTAATCGAAAATGGGACCTGACTTGGAGAAACCAAAAGCTGCAACTGGAGTCTTGGCTAAAAAAGACAATACAACTATTACCCATAACGAAGAAGATAATCTCGTGCAGTGTATCAGCAACTTTGAGGACAATAACTTCAATGAAGAAGCTGCGAATCTTAATGATGACCAAGCTAAGGTGCCAGCTGTAATCAAGGATGTGGAGGTTGACATCGTTGGGTTTACAAAGTCTGAAAAAAATGTACAGGTTGAAGAAGCTAGATATGAGGATTGTACTGACAGTATGAGTTCTTTTGGCGACACATTATCGGAGAACGAGAATGATTCGTTGCAAAAAGATGATATGGAAGTTGACTCGAAATTTTGTTTCGATGATCCTTCATGGGCGGCATTTAATGATTTCAGTAGTGAATTGCCATTGCCAGCGAGGTACTTCCGTACTTTTTTAGTTATTTTGATTTCATCTCTTGGGCGATTAATGATAAATCAGTATTTTATTGTACCATAAGCATCATAATCTCTAATATTAACCTAAATAAAGTTGTTCCTTCTCCTTATTTTCTTGTTTTATTTGCCTAATATGTTGGCTAAGTTGTCTTAGGCCTTGTTTGGTTCATGTTTATTACATGGTCTGATATGGTTTTTAATTAAATTCCCTTGTTTGGTTGTATGGTTTTTTTCATGGTATTGTTCTGTCATGGTTTTTTCATGGTTCCAAGAACATGAAAATAGAACCACATATTTGGTGGTTTTCCATGCTTCTCCTTTTATTAGAACTAAAATTCTAAAAAATCATACCATACCATACTATATATCTGAACACAAATTTTTTAAAAAACCATATTGTATTTGTACGATACCATACCGTACAGTTCTTTAATGAACCGCGAAGTTTCATCATCCAAATAAATTCTTAGGTATTTGGGACTTTACGTAACTGCATTAAACACTACAATAACTTGCCAATTTAGGTTTGTTGTGTGAAAATGGTCTCTTGTATCTTAAGCTAGGTATTGAGTTAGAGTGCAATTTTTTTTCTCGCATACCGATTAGGAAAGGGGCCAGCGTGCTTGGTCGACTTTGGAGTTTCATACCAAGAAAAAGAAAGAAAAAATACGCAGTTTGACCACAACGAAGGGAGTTTAACTCAAAAAATGTTTTAGGAGGAATGTACCTTTACTAACACTTATGAATGCATGGCTTAACATTTCTTTTTTACTTTTTGTTATTATTAAAAGACTGCATTTTGATAATACTGTGTATATTACATTGAGTTGTTATCGAGTCTGGATTAGGAAAGTAATAAAGGTATCATTACTTCGTGATTACTTGTATGATTTCGTACCATAGTAAATCATACGAGTAATAAAGGCCATTTGATTTTCTGACTAGAATATACTAAGTTTAGGGTTGTGATGGTTCTGAGCCTTTTTGATTTATCCATGTTAACTTGCAAAAGAGTAGAAAAGAACTGAAGAATATGAAATATGATAAACTATTTGTTTGCATATGATTTGCTCAAAATGAAACACTGGAGTTTGTTCTTATAGATTTCATCATTTCAGGAAGAAAAAATTGACCGACCATTGGAAGAGATTTATACGCCCTCTTACGTGGCGATGCAAGTGGTTAGAATTGCGAATGAAAGAATTTAAGTCCCAAGCACAGAAGTATGACAAACAACTTGCAGAATATTCAGATAAACAGCTGTTTGATTTTGTTGACGGGCTCGAGACAAAGTCTTTGCCGTTTTCTGGCTGCCCTAAAAGGAACAAAGTCATGAAGAGAAAGAAAAGAAAACGAGTCGAAGAAACGGCTGATGTGACGTCTTATATGCAACAACATAATCTGTTCTCTTACTATGGTACACAAATTTGCTATTATTTTTTGTTAGTATTTGCATGCTATTTATTACAAGAGTCTAAAGATTTTATTTGGCAAAAAGACATTTTCGTGCCCTGTGGTATGATCATTTTTCTCTTTCGGTCCCTCTACTATACATGGATACCCAATTTGACCTTTGTGCTATTCATTTTGTTACCTTTTTGGTCCCTTTAGCACGTAATGTGTGATATTTTGCTAAAAAGTTTTAGGGTCTGAAAAAATTCTAATTACATACCACAAGGACCATATGAGCAATAAATGTATAGCACAAGGACCAAAAAGGTAACAATTTACTTAACACAAGGACCAAATGGATAAAATGCATAGCAGAGGGATCAAATGGGCAAACTGACTGTACTACAGGGTCCAAAAGTTCTATTTGTCTGTTCTTGATATTTATCTTGGAATTTCGTTTTGACCAGAGAGTAAGAAATCTGCTGCCAGTCGGGTTTGGGTTAATGAGGACCGCAGTAATCTAGGTATGAAATCATAATTTTCATTTCGTGTTCTCCAATTACTTTACGCTGAAAATTCTCGAAGGTTTTTACGTGCTTACGTGTTCTTGCTTTTTAGACAAGGCAATTAATGCCACTTATGAGCTGGGATTACAAGAAGAATTGCAGTCTCTTGATTTTAAAATTGATGGTAATGCCCATGAAAGGTCTCTCCGAAAGATTGAACTATTACAGTCTAAAGTCCGAAGAATGAAATCCCGCATCGAGAAGGTAGAGCGCGAGAATCCTGGGAAATTCAGGTTGACCATGCCGGAAACCGATGATATGCTGACCAACTCTGATCAAGATCCTGAAAGTAGAGATCAAACTAATGTTGATTCCAAAACTATGGGATATGTTATTCCGGAAAGTGCGGTTTCAAGCCATGGAGAGGCTATCCCAGTTCCTGATTTTATTGAAAGCACAAGCCAGCCACAGGTCGAGGATTTAGGCGAAAATGTGAGTATATGTCTCTTTATATAATAATTGTAGTTTAGGAGTTAAAATGGCGGCGAAATTAACTTTTTGGGCCCTATGGTATAGGCTATTTGCCCGTTTGGTTCCTCTATCATACACATTATCCGTTTAGTCCCTATGTTATGTAATATGTTACCTTTATGATCCGTGTGTTATGCATTCGCTAATTGTAGCTTAGGAGTTAAATGGCAGCGAAAAAGAACTTTTGGGTCCTATGGTATAGGCTGTTTTCCCATTTGGTCCCTCTACCATACACATTATCCATTTAGTCCCTATGCTATGTAGTATGTTACACCTTTATGATCCGTGTGTTATGCATTTGCTAATTTTAGCTTAGGAGTTAAATGGCGGCAAAAAGAACTTTTGGGTCCTATGGTGTAGGCTATTTGCCCATTTGGTCCCTCTACCATACACATTATCTATCCGTTTAGTACCTATGCTATGTAGTATGTTACACCTTTATGATCCTTGTGCTATGCATTCGCTAATCATTTGGTCCTTGAGGTATGCAATTTGGTAACTTTCTGGGCCACGAATGGTAGAACTTATTTATTTTCGTGAAATTGTACATAATTTGTTCTGAAGGGACCAAAACCTAACATATTATATGGCACGGGGATCAAAGGATTAATATGTATAACAGAGGGACCAAATGGGCAAACTAAAGCATAAAAACCATTTTGGGCCTTGTGATATAGTCAATTTCCACATTTGATCCTTCTGCTAAACCTGTTATCCATTTGGTCCTTGTGTTATGTAAATAGTTACCATTTTAGTCCTTATGCTATACATTTGTTACCCATTTGGTCCTTGTGGCATGTAACTAGTTAACTTTTTGGGACCCCATGTGGTAAAAAAACTATTTTAGCAAATATATCACATAACGTGAATTGAAGGGACCAAAAAGGTAACAAATTGAATAGCAGAGGGACCAAACGGGTAAATTTATCATACCACAGGACCTGAAAAGGTCTTTATGCCCATTAACGGCCAAGTATTCGGTTGTTCCTGACTTCCTGTTGCGTCACACTGCAGACTAAAGAGAGATTGCTCAAAGACGAAACATCGGTGAAGGAGGAAGAGCGCCAGCTGGCTGAGAAGCCTGAACTAATTACCAAAAAACCGACTTCTGAAGGCGAGATGCCTAGTGAGACAGCAGCAGCTCGGGTCAATTTTGGGGGCAAAACACTCCCGAAAAACAGGACTAATATCATCACTTACAGCAAGAGAAATCGGGCTCGGAGAAAATCCGCAAAGGGTGGTTGGAATCGTAAAAAATGACCGAGATGGCAAGTATATAATGTGGAGATAGACTGAAAAACCGGCAAAATTATATCTGTAAAAGGCGCTTTTTTTTGTATATGCATTTTTAAATGCTGCAAGTCTGGTTATTTTTTTCGATGAATGTTGGTTTGATGAACTTCTTTCTATGTTTAGGATGGTATTTGCTTTTTTCTTTGATATTGATTGGTAATCTATTATTATTACTGGTGAAATTACTTGGTTATTTTATGAGGCAGTAGCTTATAATTATTGTGCTACAAATTTTTTGAGGCAGTTGCTTAATTTGCAGGTTCAGAGAATAAAAAGAAAAAGAAAAAGAAAAAGAAAAGACTACAAAATTGCATAATGGCTTTGCCTTGGATTTGAGCCGGAGACTTTTTAGTGCGGTAAAAATCAATAAAAATGATATTTTATCTCATGATCTTCAAAAACTACTAACTACAAATGTTGTACATGTATTACTCGTCTTGCCTCATTATCTTTTATAACAATATTATGTCCTAAGAAAAATTTAATGTGTCTAACAAAAGCTCGTACATTTCATAAGTACATTCCAATCATCCTCAGAATGATCCTATATATGTCTTTACTAAGATATTGACATATAAGAAATTTTATACCTTGTATTAGTTTACAATTTGGTTCTTTTGGTCTTCTTGGTTGCAACGAAAAAATTGCATACATATTTGAATGTGTATATTAAATTTTTAAATACATATATACAAATGTAATTTTTCATAATTTAACAAACCATGCATAAATTACAAAATAAGTCTTGAATAATATAACATTCAACAAGAACTAACTTGTTTTGGTTTAAATATTTAATTGTATGTCTCAACATCAATTTCCGGGATAGCTTAGTTGGGAGAGTATCAAATTGAAGATTTGAAGGTCGCATGTTCGATCTACGCTCACTGCATTTTTCTAATTTTTTTGTCAAATTATTTCCTCCCAACAGAGCAAGCAGAAATTTCTCGAAACCATACTCGACAAACAATCACGTCCGAGTCAAATTCATCAGAAACCGAGCCTCACTCAATTCGCCCATTTAACCGAATACTACGAACGATGCTTATATTGAAAACAACGGTTCTTATTCTAATTCGCCAAAAAAAAAATAAAATTACACATAAAACACTTGTCCAACGTTCAACAAACTCTCATGAGGAACATTAAAGATTACACTATTCTCCCTACAAATTTTCCTAAGAAATGCATAAATATAATCCACCGCGATTTTCTTGTAGAATCTCGATTCCCGTCTTGCCCTTATAACCGTATTCCCTAGTATGTGCACAACCCCCGCATCCCGGCAATTATTCAAAAACTCCGACTCGTCGACCTCCACGTGGCTACTACTCGTCTGCCCCGACGATCCGACGGTCAGATTCCCACGCAACGGCACGATTGAATCGACGGACGATACGATCGAAGAATTCGTGTTCCCGTTGTTGTTTTCCATCAATAAGGCGTCTCGAGATTGCACGGTTTGTTGACCGTACAAGCTATACTCGTCCGAGTCGGAGCACCCTTCCATCATCGACTCGAGGCGGACGAACAAAAATAAGCTATCGAAGAGTTTTTTCTCGAACTCCTCGTCTTTTTTGTGCAAGTCCTTGTAGCCGTACCTCGCGACGCACCGGAACATGTGGAAATTCTTGGGCCCGATCCGTTTGACGAGGAACCGCTCCTCCTCGGGGACCATGTAGACCGGGAGGTATTTGACGCAGACGAACACGACCACCGAGTGGATCGCAGGGAGGTTCGTGATGAAATGGGAGAATATATGGGGGACTCCGCTAGCGAGCTCAGTGTAGACGAGGCCGATGCCCGGGACCCGGACGAGGCCCAGACTGGGGCCGAGCCCCACAATCCATGCCATCGAGACCTTGCTGTGCATCTCGAACTCGTAGCGCTTGACCGTGCCGAAGTGCCACACGTGCATGATGACAAGGAAGGCCCCCGCGATGACTAGCGGGACCCACCCGCCCTGGTCGACCTTGAAGAGCACCGCCGTGAAGTAGGTGCACTCGACCACGAGGGATAGGCCCGTGAAGAGGAGGACGATGGTCCAATGGCAACGCCACACCAGGATCATGATTAGTGACATGAGGAGTGTCGTTACCAGCATCACGAGAACGACAGCTGTCCCTGTTGAGGCACGGAAAAGTTTAGGATTCAGTAAAATTGTATTTAAGATCGGATTTATACCCGGTATAGACAAGTTATAGAAGAAATAAAACACAGGCGAAAAAAAAAAATAGACGTAGCAAATAAAGTTACTGTTTAAGCACTATTTTTCCGTAAATTTTCTACATGCAAAACGAGGGGTAGCATGCTGAGAGTTTGCAGTTCAATAATGAAACTTATAGAAAAAATCGAGCATAAGAAACGATTTCAGTATATATGGAAGATCACGTACCAGAAAACTCGGGTTTAGTACCGCAGAAACACAATTAGTGATAAGTAGACTGATTGACAATTTATTGGGCTAATAAATATGTTCACTCTATAACTTACTCTGAAAAATCGGATACTGTCAAAACTCGACACTTAACATATAAAATCAATATATTCCGGACACATTGAAGCAACGAAATATACAGGAATCAATTATTTTCAAACTAGAATATTTTAATCTTTTAGTCAAGCAAACAAAAGAAAACGCCCGATAACGGATTCGAAAAACACTAATCCATTTCGATTTCTGTAATGTTTGAAAAAGCGCTAGGCGGGCGGCTAGGCCCTTTGGGGCCTAGGCGGGTCCAAGGCAAATGTGTATTTTTCAATTATTAAAACAATTAAAATTAACTCAACTAAAATTTTGCAGTGTTCTGAAAAATCCCGCATAGGCTGAATTTTAAAACATGGGGAAATAATAAAGTAAAGAAAACCCCGTCTAACCCCGCCTAAATTGGTCAACCACCCAGGACCGACTGACTAACTAAAATCACGGTGGTGTTATAAAAAACCTCGCCTATTTTCAAACACCGATAATAGGTTAAAAAGACAAACGAGGACCAAAAAAGACCCAAAAACCCGATATCTTCACCAAACAAATTTTATGGTGATAAACAGCCAATCACTATCGACACTGCATATTTTCGTTTCCCGCACTACTATACTTTAGGGGCTTATTCATGCCTCCTAGAAAATAAGCTGCCGCTTTGTTGTGCCTTTCCCAATTATATCTACAAATCATGCACAATTACGTAAATACTGAATTGATGAAACCGATATAAATGAAAATAAACCGTGAATGGCAGGAAAAACGTACCGTAAGCGTTGCCTATTTGGCTTTGGTTCTTGAAGCCAGCGGTGACACTAATGCAAAGAATCATGAGAATCCAGTTTATATCGGGAACGTATATCTGACCGAGAAATTTCTTCGAAGTATGCACGACTTTGACCCTCGGGAAACAACCGTGCGCAAGGGCTTGCTTTATTATCGAAAATGTTGCGGTAATTGTGGCCTGACTTGCAACTATAGCGGCGGCTGTTGCCACAACAAATACCGGCCAATATATGCTTTCTGCACAACATAAAAAAGAAAAAAAATCCAAAATTCAACATTTCTAATATTCGAAAAATACAAAAGAAGAACATTGCGAAAAAGCTAAAATTATGCTCGAAAATATCAATCATTGAACTAGTAGCTAAATTAAGGGCCGGTCCTGACATTCCGAGGCGAAATGAAAATAAGAGCCCCTTTGATTAAAAATATTTTAAGGTAAAATTGAATTATTCTAACAAGTATTAGATAAAAATATACCATTTTAAACTTTTTTTAATTAATGCAACTCATTCACATATAATAAATTCCGAAAGTTTCTTGAAACTTATATATATATATTCACATATATAATAAAAAAGTTGGGCCTAGGCCGTCGCACTCTTGGCTTATGCTCAGAACCGGCCATGGCAACTACAATTATTAACTTATTATGATCAAACCTGGAATCGAACGGTAAAACGCATCAACCACGTGTTCCTTGTTCTGCATAAGATAAGCGGCTTGTCCGGAATACGCTAAAAGAAGGCACGGAAATACGACAGCTGTAAAAGCAATCTGTATTGCGGCAACCGGAAAATGAGCTAAATCGGCAAAAAGCGCCTCGGTACCTGTAAAAACCCGAGACATAATAATAATAATCAGAACAAACTTCAGGATTAAAACCGGTAAAAAGATAGAATTTGGGGGCAAATGAGTAATTTACCTGTAATGCTGAGCAAAATACCTCCAAGGGAAGTCCAACCATCGATACGGCCCCTTCTTAAGTAGCGGTAAATATATACAGGCGAAAAGGCTTTTAAAACACTGCTATCGTACTTCCAGATATTTAACATTCCGATTCCCCCGATTAGGAGAAACCAAAGCAAGACAATGGGGGCAAATAGCCAGCCCACTTTATCGGTCCCGTAGTGTTGCATGCTAAAAAGGCCTACTAATATTACTACCGCGACAACAATGACTACATCTGTAACGAGAAATGAGAATGAATATCAAAGATTCGAACTTTAATGTCTAAAAGTCGGAAAATTGTTTGTTATTAGAAATTGAATTGTACCACTGCTTAAATCAGGGTGGTCTACTTTGATCCCACCAGCAGCCGAGAGAACTGTTAGAGTCAACAAGGTCAAACATTTTCAATGGAAAATTATAGGTCAAATGCATCAAGACCCCCCTGAACTTTCAGAAATTCCAATTGGCCCCATGAACTTGGCAAAAGTGTAATTTCTCCCTCAATGCCACGTGTCAACTGAGGGGAAAATAAAAAAAATTGCATCTTTGAAAAGTCAAACCAACCAATCTGACACGTGGCGTTGAGGGATGCAAACCGGCGCACTTTTGACAATTCAGGGGGCTGAGTGAAAATTTTGAAAGTTCAGAGTGGCATAAGGCAAAAGTTACCGAATCCAGGGGGTCTTGATGCATTTAGCCAAATAAAAACAACTAAACAAAAACCAAGTAAACACATATATCATCATTTCCGTAAAACTAAACATACAATAGGCCGGATAGTAATAAAATGTTAATACAAGATCCTAAAACGGCACATAGATGAGAAAAAATAAAACGATTTTGTACCGGAAATAGCCGGAGTGAGAATCCCATCGCCAATGACCATACAAGTGCCGACAAGGACAAGAACAAGAAGCGCGTTTTTTCTCGAAGGGTATCTCTCCAACCACCGCTTGGTTTTAGCCGCAAACGAATGTTCATGAAACGTAGAACGACTATACGTCGTCAACTCTTCATCGGTTCGGTGCTGGTTTGGAATCGTTTTCACTTTCGCATGTCGGCAGAGCAACGAATAAAGCGCAAATGTACCGCCTATTCACGAAAACACGAACAAAATTCAACATGCAAATATATATTCACGAATTTCAAAAATCACGAGCTCAAAAAAATTGATTACCTTGACCGTTGTCGTTTGCTTTGCACACGATGAAGACATACTTTAGTAACGGTACTAAAGTAAGAGAATATATTATTAGCGACAAAGCCCCGATAATATCCTCGGTGTCGTCAATGCCATGAGGAAATGTATTGTAGAACACGTACAATGGAGAAGTCCCCAAGTCTCCATAAACTACACCGAGACTTTGGTATGCAAGCCGCAATAGTAAAATCAAGGAGAATTTCTGCACAAATCGACATTTTATTACAAGTATAAGCAACACTATGAGTGATTATAGAGAGATAAAATTCAAGTTAAACTTGTCACTTCAGTAACACAATCAATCGGTGTACTAAATGAAGAATTGAAATTTTTGCGCTTGATAAGTAGAAAAAAAGTAAACTTCATAGCAATTCAAAATTTCTAACAAGAAAACACTATGTAAAATTCAGTATACTTGTATTTTCACAAATTTCTTGCTTGGAGAGAGGCAAAAATGAAAGAATTTAACCATTTTCTTTACAAAACAAGCTAAAATGGCACAAATCAGTGTCTAATCATGTCCAACTGGTCACACTAAGACAACTCTATAATATAGCAATTCAAAAATTTCTAACAAGAAAACACTATGTAAAATTCAGTATCTTCGTATTTTCACAAATTTCTTGCTTAAAAAGAGACAAAAATGAAAGAATCCAACCATTTTCTTCACAAAACAAGCTAAAATGGCACAAATCAGTGTCTAATCATGCCCAAATGGTCACACTAAGACAACTCTATAATATAGCAATTCAAAAATTTCTAACAAGAAAACACTATGCAAAATTCAGTATCCTCGTGCTTTCACAATTTTCTTGCTTAAAAAGAGACAAAAATGAAAGAATTCAAACATTTTGCTTCACAAAACAAGCAAAAATGGCACAAATCAGTGGTTAATCATGCCCAATTGGTCACACTAAGACAACTCTATGATTCCTATAAGTAACCCTTTTTACAGAAGAAGCTAATTTGATTGAATTGCAAAATCAAACAATAAATCAATTGAATTTCATACCTTTTCTCTGTACATATTTCTAAGGCGACCAGCTTCTTCATCCATGGGTTGATCAAGCTTTTGATCCAAATCCCACATACTGCCTTTGTTGCTATCACTTTCATCTTCAATCTCAACTCTTGAATTCATCTCCATACTTGCTTCTGAATTGAATTTCCTAAACCCAGATCAAAAAGCCCCAAAATTTCTCCCAAAAACCTAAAAAAATGGTAAATCAGTAGGAAGAAATGAAACCCAGCTCAAAATTCAAATCTAATTGAAACCCACTACATAAAACCAACAAAAGGTAAGAACTTTAACATCCAATTCAAATCCCTAATGGAAAAAAAACTGAAGGAATCTTACTTCAATTCATTACCAAAAGGCAACGGAGAATTAAGACCAAAATCCAATTAAGGACAGAACAACTCAATTAAACTCAACACAGCTCAAGAAGCAGAAAAACAAAGGAATTGTGAAAGGGAGAAGAGACAAAAGATATTTACATTAATTAGATTACTCTGTCACCAAAAAATTGAAAGTGGGGTCAATTCAATCACAGCCACAGGACCCAAATTTTACCAGTTTTAGATCAATAATTCAAAAGAGAGAAAAGAAAGAAAGAAGAAAGAAAACCCAATTCCAATTTTTGAAAGAGAGAGACTTTGGGATCAATCATTTTATTAAATTGAAGCAGAGCTTTCAGTTACATTGAATGAGCAGACAAAAACTCTGCAAACTCTTTTACCAGTTTTGAGCACATGATAGATAAGGGAGAGAACAAGTGGTTTGTTCGTTTCTGTTGTCATAAAATGGTTTAGTAATATTTTCTTAAAAAACTCACTTTTATTACTTATTATAAATAATATGACGCCGTTATTTGCCGCCATTTGATAATTTTTCTTCAGACAAAATTTGACAATTACTTCGACAAATTTTGATTAAATGAGTGTGTTTTGTCTGCCATTTTAAGGAGTTTTTATTTGCCTTACAACCGTTGATTTCAACGGTTTATAATTTGCTAGTAATCTATATTCTACATACCTATTTGTGGTCTAGACTACTCGCATAGTCACTAGTTTTGAATCATATGTAATTATTATTATAGAGAATTTGTTTTGTGTGGCCCTTCAAACAATGAAAAATTTTGGATGTCATCGATATGTCTGACCTAACTTAAGTTTATTTTCACGGATAAAGTTTGGGGACACATTTTTTTATGATTAAGACTTTTGTAAAGATCGAGTATTAAATCCAATATCACTTATCTTCATTTTAAGATGTGTACCAATGAAAAACACGTAATTGGTAATTTGAGTATACATTTGAACACAAATTACAAATAAAAACAAAAAGAAAATTAAGAGAATAACTACTGCAAAATAGATAATGTAAGTTCACTTTACTTTGTCATATTATTGGTAAATTTTTTTGTCAATATATTTTTGGTAGAATTTTGAGTTATTTGATAAATTCGTACATTTTTTAATAGAATTATAATCCTACGTACTAAATTTAATTATTCGAACAAATGTAAATTGGTAAGATTAACTTTTATTATAATTGTTTGGCAATATCTTAAATAGTGTGATGATATATCAAGAGCATATGTAGAATCACAGTGATAATGTTACAATGATTTTAAAATTAACAAAATTATTTATTTTTTTATTGTATTTTGTAAGATTGAATACATAAAAGTAATTTAATAATTTGAACTTGAATTTCATCATGATTTATTATTTAATTGATGAATCGACTTTTTTATTTGATTATGTATGCGTGGATGATAAGATAGACATCGCATGAAAAAGTTGTTAAGAGATGTTTTTATAGAATTATTTTTTACTCGGATATCTAATTTTATATGTGTGTCGAAATATGGGAATAGAACATTTTTTAGAGATACTCTAGGGGTTTAAGTTTGTTGCGGAATTGATATATAATGGTATTCAATAGAATGTTTGAATGTTTAGTTACGACTTTAAACAATTATTTTTAACAGTTTTAAAAGACAAAAAATGTTATCAATAACAACCGCAACAACCGTCAATAACAACCATGCCAAAAAACTAATTACTTTAATGCAAGTATCGACTTATTTAATTAGAACAAGTGCATTTATTTGTTTGTCAAGTAATATCTTATAATACAAATAAATCAAACTTGGAATCATGTTTTGCCTAAAAGTAATCAATTTGGCATCATATAATATATCGTTGTCATTAGATAAAATTGATTAAGATCTAAAGAGTGAAGGAATCAATTTTTATGTAAAATTAACTTTGTAATTATTATTTGCGTATGAACACATTTTTTCTGAAAATGGTGTCACAATTTCTCTAATCAGAACTTTATAAGCTTTGGTCATTTACTAAGTTTGTGAATGAAAACACGAAAAGATGTTTTAGGCAAATCAATTTGTCGTTAACCTCTAAAATAGTATTACCAAAAAAAACCTCAAAAATAGTATTTATATACTCGATAAGGGATAAAGAATAGAAGAATTTATCGTATTGTCCATATATGTCATATTTGCGAAGAATTATTCTAATAAGTATTACTATAAGTTTTATTTTGTAACAATATAAACCACATAATTTATTTTGCAAAGAAAATATCATATTTTTCTGCTAATAAATTAACGTACGCGTATTTTTTATTAACTTTCCCTTAAAGTATACATAAATTGGGAAATGGAGTAGGTTGCTATAATAAATTGTTATTTATATATTTAAAGTAAGGCATTAATTTTAAATTAATATATCTACTCCACAACATTGGTTCTAGAAAATAAAACAATCATTCAAATAATTTAGGAAAATAGAAAACTAACCAAATATTATTAAAAAAAATTAGGAGTATAGTTGTACTTTCATATATAGTTTCCGTTAAATAAATAGTCATTTAAATTGTAAAATTAATGTCACATAAGTGTCCATTACACCTTGCCCACACAGTTAGTTGAATTGTTTGGAGAGGCTGGCCTGTTATGATTAGCAACATATCGTATTGGTGTAGTGAATAAAGTGGCTTGTTTTTTTTTGAGTTATTTGGGCTCGTCGAAATAACGGGATGGAAAGGAAAATTTATTCACTGAAACTGGATTAAAGCTAATATCGACGCGAGTGTTTTTTAGGGCTGGGGCTTGATAGGGTCATGGATGTGTTGTTAGAGATCACCTCGGCAAAATTCTAGAAACTTATTATTCTTTACGTTCAGGTTGTAATGACGCTTTCACTGTTAAGATAATGAGCTGCAGAGAGAACCTAAGTTGGTTCAAGCTACAACATCTTGATAATATCATTCTAGAGATAGATGTTCTTCTGTGGTGGTTAATGCTCTAAACAATAAGTATAATTTTCTTGCTCCTATAGGTTCTCTATTAGAGGATTGTTTAGAATTTATACCGCTTTTTTCTAATTTGGAAGTAGTTTACTCTATTAGGTATGCGAATCAAGCTGATCATTTTGTAATTAGTCAAAGCAGGTGATACTTCAACAAGTAAGGAGACTGGATTTAACTATGTCCACCTTTGATTATAGATTTAATTGACTCTGCTATTATGTAATAGACCAGGTTTCTCTAATTCAAAAAACGGTTCCATTACACAGATCAAAAGAGCCAAATTATGTTTTGAAATTGAAGAAAAGACTTCACATGACAAGAGTAGCAGAAAGAGTTTTAGCATGCAAATTTGCTATAATTTTATTATTGGTTGGACTATGTATCATAATAAGAAAAGTTGACAAAATATATAATTCTATATCCTTAAATAGGAGTATAGGAAATATCTAGTCTATCCATGAGTATCATATTGTAAATATAAGAACTTAAATATTGTAAATATAAGGAATTAAATGTAAATAATTTTTTCATAAATATTATCTAGTCTTTCCATGAGTATCATATTGTAAATATAAGGACTTAAAAGTAAATAATTTTTTCATAAATATTAATTATATATTTTTCATTTTCACCTCTCTATATGTTTGGTACCAAATGAATATGGTTGATGAAAATTTCAGCTTTACCTCTTACATTCTCTCCCAAATTTTCTCCTACATTAATGGAGAAATCCCTTAATTCATCTGTTATCGATTTTCAATTGTGCTAGTTGCCTAAATCATGATTATTTATCTATTCTTTGACATACTGTGAGATGGATTTGATTTGACTTACAAATCACAATACTGATTTTGGATACATGGAAACTATTTGAGTCATTTTATTCGCTTTCGATCATAGAGTGAATTTTATTATCAAGTTGATGCAATATTAAAAAGTAAGGTATACACTGAGCTAGTTAGTAGTTTATAACATTAAATAATACAACATCCATGCAGGTATTAAATATTCCTATACCTTAACCATATTATTTAATTGTTAAAAGGTTTAAATATTTACAAGATTTTAGTTCAAAATGGACAAAACTACATTTTATCATAATTTCAAATTGAAGATTTTTTTATCATTTATTTGCTTACTTTGAAACTATAAATACTGTTTTGAAAAAATCCCACAAACACCTCATGTTGTTTAAGTTTACCTTTTATATAAAAGTTATCTCTTTTATTAAAAAAATAAAGTGACATTTTGATAATTTTGTATATTGTGAGTTTTGAATATACAACCCTAGGTCTTTTAATTTTTCAAAGATGTTGACTACAAGGATAAAACCTAAAATTATCTCTGTTTTGAATCTCGGAACCTGCGATTGTGCAAAGAAAATTAGTTTAAACACAAAATAAGTAAAATTGACTCTATATTTTTAAGTATAAAACTTGTAACAAAAACATTATTATACTTCGTTTGACACGAGTTTCTACATTTATTTAGTTTTTTTATGTTCTTTGTGCTCATTAGACAGACTACAAGTGATTCTTCAATTGTCTATTTTCAAATATTCTATAATTTATTTCTTTAGAAATTTATGCGTGTCAACGAAACGTATTATTACATGCTGGGATCCAATGACTTGAGATGAGTCAAGTCGGGCTTGACATGTTTAAACTTGGTCACTGAATAATGGAGGTTCAAGTTATTTTAGAACTTTAAATTTTTATCCGTGAACGACTTATTCAATATCTGCTCATAAACAAACTCGTTTATATATTAACAATTTATTTGTTTTTGTTAGTGAACGAGTTCACCTCTGTACAAACACAAATATTAATATTAGATTTTGTATTTTCTATAATTATATTAGATTTGAAAATGAAACGGACTAAGATATAAGTTTCTCTTTTGGTTGGAAGCTAGTCTCGCTTGGTAGAGGATATTTTCATACCATCATGCCATCAAAATCGACAATTAGTCATGTTTGGAAAATAGGACATTTGAATTTACACCCTGGGATTTCGCGATTCACTAGTTTTGGGATCATAAGCTCATAAATTGTCAAAGTTTGGGTTCGTCTAGACAATCTTCCTTGGGAGTTTTGGGATCGTAAAATTTTGAAAAATATAGCTAGTGGTTTTGGTTTTCCACTTCAATTTGAGAAAAACACATGGATGGTGAGTTTGGTCATTATGCCCCAGTTTTGGTTGATCTCCATTTGAAATAAGTTTTGACAGAACAAATTAGGGTGGATATAGTTTGTGATAAATATTATGTTAATATTGAGTATGAGAATCCACCAAGTTTATGTGGCACCTGTTCTTCAATATGGCATGATGCGGCTTCTTACCAAAAGAATCAACCGCAAAAAAAAAAAACAAAATACAATTGGCGTGATGAATACAAAGCCTTTAGGTGATCCACACGCCTATAATAGAAAAGAATGTCGGGATGAATGTGCGGGATATAACTTCCAACTTACGGAATAGTGATACACATTCTGTTTAGAAGCGAGTTGCAATGTTTGAGGGTAAGGATCACCCAGTTGACGGACTAGCGGCCTCACCATCCACTGCTTCAAGGGCATGTATGTGTAACAAAGTGGGGAAGTCATCTGGGCAAACAATGACTAGGAAGCATGGGCGGAATCTTGCTCAATAGGGTAGCAAGGGGATGACTGTCCCTTCTGAAGAGCGTAGAAGGGAGAAAATTTAGCAATGCAAAGTTCCTTCTCGAAATCTCTCTTAGCATCCTTCAATGCCAGAGCTTGAGAGTTGTAGTGAAGAGGATGGTTTAAATGAAAATGTGTGAACAACATAATGCCCACAACAAATTTCGATATGGTTCCTTCTATTGATCAAGATAATCAAGAAGAGATTAAAGAATGACAAAGATTGGATGATTTATGTAATTCTTCTGAGGATAGGCAGCAAGGGTAGCCAGCGAATCCCCTAGCTCTAGTCACAAGAAGTAAACAACGATAACATAGTTTAGATAAAAGGAAAAAACAACTTGCTACTAGGAGTGCACATGAGCTTCAAGTCTCTAATTCTAAAGGCATTAATTTGGAGGAGCACCATTTTCAAGGCAAAGCTACAACCCCTATTACAGTCGTGTGTAGCTTAGGCTCAAAAACTTCACAACCTGGTAGCGATTCTTCATGGAGCGGGAGTTTACTTGGCTTGGAGGATAGTCATTGTTATGATAATCGCGAGGATGATTTAATCCGCAGCTTAGTCGTAAGCGGAATACGCATGGTACTTTTTTTTCACACCAGGCACAAAGCGTAACTGGCAGTTTACTGAGCTCGCAAGAATAAGATTTAATCCTATTAAGAAAATATCAGCTTTAATAAATTAAATAATTTAAAAATCATATACTTACAAATATCTTGTATTCATTTTACAACAAAGAGTAAACAAGTTTACAAATAAAAAAATGAATTTTAATGACATACCGTTACTTGTAAAATCAATATACTGTTAAACTAAATGTTAAATATTCTAAAATCACATACTTCAAATATCCTCTATCATTATTAAAATTACAAATTGAGTCTATCATGATCAAACTTTCATTAAATCGAACATCAGCTCATTTAAGGTCCTATTCACATTTTGTAGTCTTCTTTACTATCAAAACACAATAAAATATGTTATAATGCCTCATGTGAATTCTAAAGTCATGCTTGTGCGAAATTTTCCAAGATTTTCACAAGATTAAAGCACACAAACAAAATCAAACTTGTTGAAAATTAAAGAACACACACAAGTTTTTTTTACGTGCTTCCTAGTTTAGCTTTTCAGGCCATGAACTAGTCAATGCACGGAGCGGGGAAGCTCAGGTTGCTTTCACTAGTTAAGGCACAAAACGCTTGTAAAGTTACAGAGTTTTACAGGCCAAGATGAAGAGATAATGCTAAAGAGAATCACGTATAACACAATAACAGACTGCGTGCGAAAGAACTAGCACGAACTCAACACACTTCAATCAATAACAGAAGAATGAAGAAACAATAGCCTAGAACTGAAAAATTAACCTCGCTAGCTTCTCAGCCACTAATCAACCCCTTATATAGCCTCAACTTCAGAAATAACCACTTGCAATAGAATATGGTTACAAACAAATGCCAAGAAAGCTTCAAGATCTCAACCGAGCACATGGCACAACAGAAACGGCGCAAGTAGGGTTTGTGAAGAGAAGCAAAAAGGAGAAAGAGGTTGGTTGAAAAAGATAAGAAAAGGGTTTATATAGTTAGGGTTATTAACCGGGCTTGTAAACGGGTTGGACAAATGGGTTGAAAGATATAGGCTTCCGGGCTTATATAAAAGATGTTAAGCCGACACATATATATAGGCCACAAATCTCCACCTTTTGCTAACAGCGCCTCAACAACTAGTGAATGCCTTCCATGAGTTCCCCTTATGCTCAACGGGAAAAAGAAACCAAAAAAATCTTCAAGGCACAGTGCCTAAGCATTGAGCAGAGGACTGCATCACTTGAAGTTTTTTCAAAGCTGCCTGAAATTTAAAAACAGGAATAGATTTAGTCAAAATATCAGCAGAATTTATATCAGTGTGGATTTTCTCAACAACAACAGAACCTGTATTGACAATATCTCTAATAAAATGTAACTTTATGTCAATATGCTTGGTTCTTTCATGATACATAGCATTTTTGCACAAATGTATGGCAGACTGAGAGTCACAATGAACCTTAACATTATTTTTACTAAATCCAAGTTCAGACACAAAACCCTTCAACCACAAAGCCTCTTTTATAGCTTCAGTTAAAGCTATATATTCAGCCTCTGTTGTTGAAAGAGCAACAATATGTTGGAGACTAGATTTCCAACTAACTAAATTACCACCAAGAGTAAAGCAAAAACCAGTAACTGTTCTCCTTCTATCAAGATCAGCCGCAAAATCAGAATCACAAAATCCCTCCATAGTAAAGATATCATGAGAGTTATTATACATTAAACAAGTATTAAGAGAACCCCTTAAATATCTAGATAACCACTTAACTGCCAGCCAATGCTCTTTGCCAGGATTACTCATATATCTACTTATCACACTGACACCATAGGCTAAATCAGGCTTAGAATAAACCATTGCATACATAAAGGATCTAACTAAATTCTGATAAGGGATATTTCTCATAAAGTCAGCCTCATCCTTAGGTAAGGGTTTAGGACTAGATTTGAGTTTAAATTGAGCACCAATGGGAGTATACACAGACTTGGAATCATTTAAACCAAACACAGACAAAACTTTATTCACATAGTCATTTTGAGTTAAGAGCAGAGTTCTCTTACTTCTATCTCTTAAGATGTTAATACCTAAAATTCTTTTTGCAAGGCCAAGGTTTTTCATTTCAAACTCAGATTTCAATTTTGATTTTAACTTGTCAATCTCAGACTTATGTTTAGAAGCAATCAACATGTCATCAACATAAAGTAAAAGATAAACATAAGCATCATCCTTTAACTTCAAAAAATACACACAAGAGTCAAAATTACTCCTATTAAATTTCAAGTTAATCATAAATTGGTCAAATCTAAGGTACCATTGCCTAGGTGATTGTTTTAAACCATACAAAGACCTTTTCAACCAACAAACAAAAGATTCCTTTCCCTTTTGAACAAAACCCTCAGGTTGAGTCATACAAATTTCTTCATTTAAATTCCCATGAAGAAATGCAGTTTTTACATCTAACTGTTCAAGTTCAAGATCATAAAAAGCTGTGATAGCTAAGATAACTCTAATAGACACATGTTTAACCACAAAAGAGAAAATATCATGATAATCTATGCCATCTACATGACTATAACCCTTAGCAACTACTCTGGCTTTAAATCTTTCTTTCTCAATACCAGGAATTTCAGGTTTTCTTTTGAAAACCCATTTACAGCCAATAATTCTCTTAGCTTTAGGTTTAGGAACTCTTATCCAAGTACTATTTTTAGATAGAGACTCCATTTCCTCATTCATAGCATTAAACCATTTAGACCAGTCTCTAGAGTTTCTAGCTTCCAAAAAATTTCTAGGTTCCTCAGATTCAATACAATCAGCCACATTAACAGCAAATTCAATAAATTTAGAGTAATTACAATCATATACAGTTTTGTCAAGATAAATAGAAGGTTTGATTATCCTTCTAGCTCTATCTCTAACAAGTTGATAGTTATCAGACTCTGACCTATTGTGATTATCATTAGTTTGAGTGGATGTCTCAGGTTGATTATTTTCATTTTGATCAATGTCATGAAAACCATTTACAGGATAGTAATTATCTCTATTTTCAGTTACATGTTCATTTAAGTTATCAAACTGATGATCTCTACCAAACTCCACCTCAAACCAAGGTTGCTGATTGTTAGAATCTTTATTCACAGAGTTAAGTAAGAATTTTGGAAAAACTTTTTCATTAAAGGTTACATCTCTACTAATGACAAATTTTTCATCACTTAGAGACCACACTTTATAACCCTTAACCCCTTGAGGGTAACCTATAAAGACACATTTTTTAGCTCTAGGATCCAGCTTTGAATCCTTATGATGAATAAAAGCGGCACATCCAAACATCTTAAGGTGATTGTAGTTAATAGGTTATACCATATTTCATTTGGGCATTCAAAACCAATAGAGCTACTAGGAGACCTATTTATTAAGTAACAGGAAGTATGTACTGCCTCAGCCCAGAATTTAGAGCTCAAACCAGATTCAAACAACATGCATCTTACTTTATTCAGAATAGTCCTATTATATCTCTCAGCAACACCATTTTGTTGAGGTGTATAAGAGCAAGTCCTATGCCTTAAAATTCCATTTTCTTTAGAGTAGGTATTAAATTCATTATTGATGAATTCTAAGCCATTGTCAGTCCTTAAAGCCTTTAACTTTAAATTCATTTGATTTTCAACTAAGGATTTCCAATGAGTGAATTTTTCAAAAGCCTCTGATTTATTTTTAAGAAAATAAGTCCAGACTTTTCTAGAACAATCATCAATAAAGGATACAAAGTACTGTGAGCCATTAAAAGACAAAGGAACATAGGGTGAACCCCAAAGGTCACTATGAACATAATCTAAACAATTTTCTGAAATATTAGAAACAGAACTGAAACTTTTCTTATGTGTTTTACCCATTATGCAAGTTTCACAGGTTTGAATTTTATTGGTTTTAGGGATGTTCAGAGTTCCAGCCTTATGCAGGAAATTGAGACCTTTAGGGCCAATATGCCCAAGTCTCCTATGCCAAAGTTCAATTTGTTCTGAACTGGAAATGACATAACTAGAACAATCCATAACACAACCATTTAGGTAATAAAGGTCATTTATCAGATTTCCTTCTATGAGACAATTGTCATTTCTCATAATCTGCAAGACTGCACCTTGAGCCTTATAATCAAGACCTTTGTTATCTAAATAACTCAGAGAAATTAAATTTCTCTTAAGATCAGGTATATGCCTGACATCAGTTAATAAAATCTTCTTATTTTCGTTAACAGATCCTACACCTAGAACTTGACAGGTTGAATTATTTCCCATTAAAACATGTCCCCCATTTACTAATTTATACTCATAAAACCAATCTCTTCTAGGGGTCATATGAAAGGTACACCCTGAGTCAAGAATCCAGGATTCTTGATCTCTACATTAGCCTATGGTCAATGCCTCAGTATCACCAAGCTCTGCAATGTTATTAACAACACCTGCAGCAGGTTTATTTTCAGTTTGGTTGGCGATTCTTTGCCTACAAAACTTCCTAGCGTGACCTTTCTTATTACAATAATAACATGCCAGATCTTTATGTGTTCTAACTTTAGACTCCTCTTAATTATTTCCTTCATTATTCTTTTGAGTATTTGAATTAGACTTACCCTTCTTTCCCTTCTTATGATTTCCCTTTTTACTTTTGACATAAAGAGCCTCAGTGGCTTGACCTTTAGTTTTAGAATCCCCTTTAATCTCAAGTTCTCTTAACTTCAAAGCATTTATTATATCATCTACTTCTATATGCTCCCTACCATATTTCAAAGCATCTTTGACATTTTTGTACAAATCAGGTATAGCATTTAACAGAAGTATAGCTTGATTTTCAGAAGAGGTTATTTCATCTGCACTTTCAAGATCATCAACAATCTTTTGAAAGTCATCTATATTATCATCAATAGATTTACTAGGGTTCATTTTAAAACTGTTTCAACTAAGAAACTTTAGCAACATCTTTAGTCATGTATAAAGATTCTAGTTTTAACCAAAGTTTAGGAGCATCATCATAGCTCCTAACCTTTCTGAGAACAGAATCAGTGAGATTAAGGATAATGGTTGAATAAGCCATTTCCAACACATCCTGCTTCTCATCAGGAGAAAAGGAACTAGGGAGGGTATCTATGCCTTGTAAGGCCCTATGACATTTTTGTTGGACTAAGATAGCTCTCATTTTATCTTTCCATAACATAAAATCAATTTTACCATCAAATTTTTCAATACTAACTTTAGAACTTGACATGATTAAGTGATATAAAGAAAACAAGACCAAACAAACAAGCAAGAAATTCTTTAAAGTTATATTCTGGAAGAAAACCTCAGTAGATGATAGATAACTAAGGAAACCTAACAAATTAGAGAACTCAGCAGAAAATTTAGTTTTTAAAGAACTTGTACAACTTAAAGGCGAATAAAAAACTGATTCTATTATTCACAGAAGATTATCAGAGATTCTACTTATATATTCAAAGCAGATGACATAGAGCATCTCATAAAACATGCCAAATATAACAGGTAAATGTATGCCACAGTGAATATAGAAGAAAGCAAGAATTCAATGAGAAATTATAGCAAGCAAGTCAAGAAATAAAGGAAAGATTAGAGATGAAAGGCTCTTACAGTGTTGGTCTTCTTTTAACAGTGTTATAAGAGAGTTTAGGAAACTTATTACCTCGAATTGCTTTCCAAGTGTTTTGAAGATAAGAATTCGATAAGCATTCCAAAGATTCAGCGACAGAAGATCAATCAATGTAACAAAAATAGAAGTGAGTCAGTAACAATAAATGTTATAGCAATCAACAAGAAGAATAACAAGATAACAGAAAGCAGAATATCTTTAATCGAAATAATGGATTTCACTAATAAATTTCAAAGATAGAGTTTCTGTAAAACGCAAAGAACATAGGAAGCAGATTTCAAAGAGTCAAGGTACTACAAGATGAATCTAAAATCAAGCGATAATCATGCAAACAAGCTCTGATACCAAGATGTGAGATATTTTCCAAATTTTCACAAGATTAAAGCATACAAACAGAACTAAACTCGCAGAAAAATAAAGAACACAGGCAAGTTTTTTTACGTGCTTCCTAGTTCAGCTTTTCAGGGCATGAACTAGTCAATGCACGGAGCAGGAGGCTCAGGTTGCTTCCCCTAGTCAAAGGCACAAAACGCCTAAAGATTACAGAGATACACAGGCCAAAAGACGAAGAGAATCGCTACTGAGAATCACGCATAACATAACCACAAACTGCATGCGAAAGAACTAGCGAAAACTCAACAACACACAAGACCTCAAAGGAATCCAAGTATATTATACAGAGAATCGATAAATCAGCAAAAACAAATAACCTCTAGCGCTCTTCAGAAGTCACAAAGGGTCTTTCTTAAATAGGCTCCTTCAAAGATAACCGCCTTGTAACAGGATTCTGTTAGGGACACGTGCTAAGAAAGCTTCAAGGCTGAATCCAAACACATGGCACAGAGGATACTGCTGCGGCTAGGGTTTTGAAGAATAGAAAAAAAAAGAAGGAAGAAAGACTGAAGAGAAACAGAAAGTTTCAGCTAGGTTTTATCTGAAAAATGAACCGGGCTTGGGTTTACGGGCTTTAGGCTTTAGGTCCAACACTGTAAAAGCCAACACTATAAGGCCACAACAATTTTTAATCTTTTGGGTTAACAGTATCATCCTATGAGGTGCTTACGAGTGAATTAGTCACCTGACTCGTCTTGGATTACCATTGATTAAAAAAAGGATATTAAAATATGTATAACCAAAACATAAAATTATATGCAACTCAATTGATAACACAAACTGAATGGGAATATAATCGAGTTAGACTCTTACTTTTTACTTGTAAAATATAAAAATTTATTTAATATATTTTGTAGCTTGTCGAACAATTGATTAACGTCCTTAAAATTCATTTTTAATTATACAGTGGAAGGAGGAAAATCTTTTTTATCAAAACTTTTATCTAAAATAAATAAAAAAATTGTTGAAAATTTGAACAAAATTGATAATAGATTAATAATATACAAATTAATTTAAATTCAAGAATTGAAATGAATTTTAAAGATATCTATATTTATTTATATATAAATTTGGAAATATGGTTACCTCACACGGTTAGCTAATTTTATCCATTGGATAGAGATAATAACTTGCTTGTTTGAAAGAATGTAGACCAAAACAGCAGAAGTTGGTGCAATGTACATAGTTCGATTTTGAAGAATTATCATGTCCTGCGCGCTGACTTTAAAACCAAATTTATTAATATTTCTAAGAATATGGCAATGTCAGTTTTCAGCTTTACTTTTAATGAGAGATTTCACAATGGAGCTTACACTAGGCCCAGAATCCAATAGAATACAAAACACAGGGCCCGGCCATCTTTTCTTTATTTTTTTATAAAATGGGCCCGATTATTTCAGGCACTGACAATAATAATGGAAACGCTTTACAGGATGTGAGGTGCATTTTAATAACTTTGATAGCTTGGAATTTGTTAGCACTTATTATAGCTACACGTATAAAATACATTTTTGGTCACTGTCATAAAGAGCAGTGCCTTATAATAGCAGATGAGATGAGCTGGAAAATCGTGTTCGAGACAGAGGACGCAGATCAACACAACACTACCTGAAAGAATGACATTCATTCACTTGATTTGCACTTCTTGTTTTATGTAATTTGGATTTTTATATACCTTTCATGCATACGTATATTTGTATAATTAATGGTTTCATTTATATTATTTTATAATTTCGATAATATTATTTTGCATTTTCTTCACCGAAACAAAACAGCATAGGTTTAATGCATCGGCAAGTAACCCAACTTGTTTATTAAATCTGATGCTTTTCTGAATTTTTAAAGTGGCATTGTAGTTACATTAACTTTCAAAAAGTGCATTATTTTTGCTCTTTAAATGTCACATGTTAGCTTTTGATTGGAGAGAGAAAATCGTAATTTTTTTACATATTTGAAAAGTCAAACCAACAATAAGTCGATACGTGACATTCAAGAAGCAAAATATGACACTTTCTGAAAATTATGGTAGTTATGAAATCATTTTGAAAGTTCAGGTGAACAACAAATTTTTTATCACAAGTTGATGCACTCACTGATGCATTGAGCAATTACAAAATGCTAATGTAACAACAACAATGATAATAAAATATTAAGTAGTTAAATTTAAGCAAATTACATGAAAATATTATAAAAAATACAAATGAAATCAACAACTCTGAACAAATACTAGTTAACTCTAGATTTAAATTTTGAATTCTAAATATTATACTTTAATCCTAAATGTTGTAAAGTATAGAGACAATCTTGAAGCCAATGAGTAAAGAGAACTTTGAAACCAATATTATAATTTAATCCTAGACTTTTCACAGTGGATATTGAAATTCAATAATAATATATTGTTTGAAAATCTTTTAAGCAATTAAGATACAACAAGTAATGCTCACAATTTATATTTAATTGAAGTTGAATTGAGTTGCATTATCATAACGATCAACTGTTTAAGGTCTAGGTTAATAATTTAATTTTGTGCTATGTTTTTTTAACGTTTGTGGGACAGATTGGGTGATGTGGTGAAATGGGTGGAAGAAAATGCTTGAAAGGTGGATCTGCGGCTGATACTCTTTTAAAGAATTGAGCCTTGAACAAAGGACAGAATCGTACTTGTAAATTTTTAAAGGTGTTCTTGCCGTTGTGATGTGCAGTCAAAAGATACGTGCAAAGACAAAGGCAGAGGACAAATTTTCTGTGCAGCAAGCACCGTAAATAGGAAGTCTCTGACATCCTATAAAATGAGAAGTCCAAATGGTGCTTCTACATAGTCTTTTTGGGGATATTTATACCAAGTCTCAAGAAAGTCCAAATGGTGCATGTACAGTCTTTTTAGGATATTTATGTACTTTTGACATGTATGCTCTGGTTGTAACCGGGCAATGAATACAAGATAGAATATGCACCTGCAGCATCAAAGTGACGATTGCATAGTTGTAACATCATTTATAATGAATTTTTCAAATGATCAAACTGTTGGTTCTAATAAATCATTCTCACAAGTTTTTTATAAATTATATATTTTGAAAAAATCAATATTGTTGCTTTTTCGAAA
The DNA here is from genome assembly GCA_949673415.1 of Euphorbia schlechtendalii. NCBI lineage: Eukaryota > Viridiplantae > Streptophyta > Magnoliopsida > Malpighiales > Euphorbiaceae > Euphorbia > Euphorbia schlechtendalii. Next base: position 5,288 of record CATIWQ010445841.1, on the reverse strand, counting down.
ATACTTGATTAGAAAAACATATTAACAGAAATCAGTTACATGCCAAAAAAGAGCCTGCCCCAAATATGATAGCAGTTTCAGTTATAGTTCCGGTGATTGAGCAAGCAAAACACGTCGATTAACTGTTTAATCATTGGATCATCAATTTCTTATTTCTAGAACCTGAATTTAGCAACCAAACATATGACTAAAACCAAGACCATTCAACGATTCTGTATAAAAAAACCATATGAAATGCAGCAGCTCCTCCATTAACAAATCCTCAGTCAATATTGTACAAACAGTTTCTCAATTGTCAACAGCCGCAGAATGACTAAAAATTTGTGCAGTACCCTAGCAAACAAGCGACAATCTAAGCGACGGGGCGGTTGGGATTCGCGTACACGATGCCCAACGAATAACTGACTCGGTTACTATAATATCGAGTTGATCAAGCTCACCATGTCCAATCGTATGATTCCGTCTGCTCGAAACTCGTGACCCATTTACCCCTTCACGTCTCTGCGTCATTTCTCCCGCCCCACCGTGCTTCTCATAAAGAGACGGAATTTCATCTACTACAGAAAAAAAAAAACAGCTAATTATATCGTTCTTTTTCGGCCAGTTTTATTTTTTAACTTGGTTTAATGCATGATTTGCCCCTTGAACTTAGCCTCGAAAGCCAAATGAACCCCTAACAAGCACCCGGTTACCCCCTCAACTTGTAAAAAAGCACCAATTTGCCCCCTGAATGCCACGTGTCACCTATTGGTTGGTTTGACTTTTCAAATATGTCGTTTTTCTCTCTCCACCATAAGTTGACACGTGGCAATCACGGGGCAAACTGGTGCGTTTTTGCAAGTTCAAGGGTAACGGGGTTCTTTTTAAAGTTCAAGGGCAAATAATGCATTAGGCCTTTTAATTTATATATATGATCTCACGGAGCAAAGTAGTACCTCCAGGAATAGGACCATCCGCCGCTGAGTCAGCAGCACTAAACTCGAACGTAACCTCGCCTTTTTCGAGGGCAGGATTGGGGCTGAAGAAGGCGAAGCTCAGCATTGATGGGACTACTACTGGGGACGGGAATTGTGATTCGCTACAATAGCTAAATGAGAATCCACTGGATATACAAGGATCCGCTGCGATTGACGAAAATGGTGATGCCGATACGAGAGATTCTTTTTGTTGACGTTCGCCGATATTCGGGGATTCGTAGCTGAAACTGTAGTCTTGCTCTCTTGTGGCATATGGTATGGCGAAAGATCCTTCACCTGTCTCGAACTGCCCAACGTCGATATTGTGCTTTTCTGGGGATTCTTGCATTGGCTCTTCGAAATCCTCCATCCACGAGTGAGCTGTGAAAAAGACAGTAACCCTTATTAAAAGATACAATTCCAGACCTAACGGACTGAATCTTTCAGAAATCAGTACTAAAAGAATCAATCTTTACGAAAATTGGAGAAAGCTGTAATATTTACTATACATTGAATTGGAACACAGGAACTAAATAACGCCCTTTTGCTCTTACCATAGAAGTGCTTATCAGCATGATATGCATCAGAGACAGACTAGTGCTATGCTTGATATGCCTAATAAAGGAGTATAATTAGGCCATAACTGATGTTCATTAACTCGATATATTTTTTCCTAATCGAAAACTTACCAAAAAAAAATCTTCTTCAAGAAGATCATGCATGGGTTTATCCAATTATTTATTTCTCAATTCCGTGCAACACGAATCAAAACAAGCGCAATGGATATAGGCATATATCATGATAGAAGAAAAAACAGAGTTGACAAGCCAAAACAAGTTAAAAATGCATATTCAACGCATGTATGGACAATAAAAGCCTAAAATGCCAGCCAATGAGGAGCCACGGATTAAAATCCGAATATAAAAGTTGGTAAAAATAGCTACCAAATTTGTATCTTAACAGCTAGCTTTATACACATACCTAAAACCTGTTTAGCGGTGAGTCTCTTCCAAGGATCAACACAAAGCATTCCGGTGATCAAGTTCTTTGCTATGGGCGATATGCGATCCCAAGGCTCAGGAGGAAACCGAAGATCGGCCGCTCTAACTGCATCGAAGATCCTCGATTTTGTCTTGCCCCAAAAGGGCGGCATCCCGCTTAGCAGAATGTAAAGAATAACTCCAGCACTCCATACATCTGCAGCTTGATTATATTCTCCAGCCAATACCTCTGGCGCGATGTAAAACGGACTTCCAACTGTTCCCCGCAAATTATGCCCTACAAAAATACAAACAAATTTTCACTCAGAAAAAGTTCGAAACTTCCTCAACGCGACAACTCTGGGCCCTACCTGGATTAATGTAAGTCGCAAGGCCGAAATCCGCTAATTTGATTGGCGACGACAAAGATTTGGTGGCTAAGAGGATGTTTTCCGGCTTCAAATCTCTATGAACTATGCCATTATCGTGACAATACTGAACAACTTGCATTAGATGTCTGAAAATGACCCGAGCATCGTGTTCTGAGAACCTTCCATGTTTCTCGAGGCGATGAAAAAGCTCCCCGCCAGCACATAACTCCATTAGCAAATGGACATAATTATCCTCCTCGTATACCGCCTTGAGATTCACAACATTTGGATGTCCAGACAGCCTGGTCATGATCTCGATCTCGAGTTTCACGCTTCGGACATCATCTGGAGTTACCAATCTGTCTTTAGCGATAGATTTGCAAGCCAGAACCTCGGCGGTCAACTTATCTGAGCATGTTCTTATGACGCCGAATCGCCCCCACCCCAACTGGTCCCCGAGGACGTAACGGTCTTTTAAGTTTGAAATTTCGGTGGCATCCACAATTGTTTGGCTCAAATTCGGTACTTTGAAACAGTTGCAGGATTTTGTTGAAGGTTGGTCTATGATAAAGTCCATACCAATAGGGGAAATCCTAATTATGAGAAAACACTGATAATAACTTCACTTCCAACTCTATTAGACCACTAATTAAACATACCTAATCACATTTTGACATCTGATTCAGCTCAATTATGAGTTGTAAGTAAGATCAATCCTACAACAATCCCATCTAGGGACTTTAACCTCCAAATCAGCACCCAAAAGTTGCAATTCTAGGTCAATTCCTTAAAAAATCAAATGACTACAAATTCAAATCTTCAATTTCCGAAGAGAAATTTCTAGACAGAATCAATCACCAAGCCTCCTGACACAGAATTCAAAGTTCAGGTAAATTGTTCAAATCGATGCAAAACAAACAAGTAGGAAACAGTAATAATATAAGCAAAATCCATGTCCAGCTTGATCTTCCCAAAAAAAGTCCAAATTATCATAACAGCTAAAAAAATTGGAAACATAGGAACTTTTTAAGCTCTGAAAAGATTGATAAAATCAAATAGCAACTAGCTACACAGATCATCTGACAGAGGAACAGCAAAAAAATACCCCAGGAAAAAATCCCTGAAATCCACGGTCTAAAAAGAACAAAATTCAATTCTATATCGCGCAAACAGTTGAAACCAAATAACCATAAAAAGGTCTCACCTTTTACGAAGAAACTAACGAATAATGTCTAAATAAATGATAGAGAAGAAGAGGTACAATAATTGGAAGAAAGACGAGATTATTGACCTGACCTGTTAAAGGAAACCATAGAAGAGAAACAAAGGTCCGTTAAAGCCAAGTCTATGGAGTCCGAAACTAGTCATTAGGTTTCCCTTCTGGTTCACATTTAGTTCAAAATTCAGCTCTCTCTCTAACCGGTGACCGGAAGAAAACTCCGTGTTCTAATATAGATTCTTAAGGTTTACTCTATCAAAACCATTGATTATTTGACACGTGTCCTGTGATACATGTTTCGCTATTTTTTCATTTTATTTTTTAATATTTCTTTCCTTTTGTATAATTAATTTTGAAATTTTTAAGAAAACAAAAAAGAATTGGGGAAGAATGATATGTAGTGGAATGGAATTTTAAGGGCAACTTTTAATTTTCATTTCATTTGGGGTTTGTGGGACCAACAACAAAAAGCCGGTTGGATAGATTAATGGCGATGATTCATGATCATAAATCTTCCTCTCTAGTGGTGGTGGGGTACCACATTCATAATTAATATGTGCCACGTGGCCCATTATGAATGGCTATTATTATGGTTCATTTATGTGAATTTTACTTTATTTTATAGGATTTGTTTGTAGTGTGTGTATAAATTAGCACAGTGCTAGTTGTATCAATGTTGTGGAAGAAAAGAGGTGAGCTCTAGCTGGAACTGGGTTGTGTTTAGCTGTACTTTTTGTATTTCTTGTATTATACATTCCAAAACTTAGCTCATTAATCCTCTTTAGACAACTTTTTTTCCCAATTTTTTTACTGTTGGCCTTCTTTTAAATTGTTTCTTAGTTTACATATTTTTGGAAAAGTGACATGATATCAAGTAATGCGATCTCATTTTAATAAAGCAAAACATTACATTATAGCATTTTTGTAAATTGTATAAACTAAAGTGAGGAATTTTTCTTTGATCAGATATTCAAAAAATTTAATTTTGTAATCAAGCAAAATATTACATATTATGAATAACATTTTTGTAAATTATATAAATTAAAATGAGTTACTTTTCAATAATCAAATATCTAAAAAGTTTAAGTTTATTTATCAACTTAATCAAGCAAAACATTGCATATTATGAATAACATTTTTCTAAACTATACAAATAAAAGTGAGTTATTTTTCTTTCATTATGTATTTAAAAAGCGTAATTTTATCTATAAACTCACAAAAATTATTTCTAATTTTATTGCTATTAAGTTCCTAAGTAACATTACTTTTAATTTTGATTATATATGCTCCTAGATATTAATTTTGTTTAGGTTAAATATCCTACATTGATTGATGTTTGAGCAATGTTGTTCATTATATGTGTGAGTTAGGTCATTGTTCAATGATATCAGAATCCGATTATGATGATAATTCACCCGTTGATATTGATCCACGCTCCAAATGAATTTAGGCGTGAGGTGTGTTGAATAACCCATATTGGTTGAGGCTTGAGCAATGTTTGTTCTTTATATGTGTGAGTTAAGTCATTGTTCGCAGTATATATGTTCGAATATCATATAAATTTGTGATCAATGTCTTAACCTAGTGGTTAAAAGTAAATTTGTGTTATCTTGAAATCTTATGTTCAAGTTACATTGGTGACGCTTGAGATTTTCTTTCCTATCTAATTGTAAGCTTAATTGGATTAAAGAATAATTTCAAATAAATATTATATGAGTTTAAAGTTCATAAATTCAATGGGGTTAGTTTAAAATTGGTAAGG
>CATIWQ010445711.1:0-16025 GCA_949673415.1 Euphorbia schlechtendalii | reverse complement strand
ATAGTAGTAAATATTATATATATTCACACATGTTATAGCTATTTATAAATTATGTTGATATAATTAAATATTTTTTGGTTATTTCACAAAGTAAATTAATATAACCAGTTATACTGAAAATAATAATGCGAAATGGATTTGGATTATCTAAATTTATAAATTGATAAAGTTGTAAAATTTAGTAACAATTTGTTAAATTTTTTATTGATTAATATTTAATTTTTGTTTTTCGTAGGATCCATAATACAATTTGCAATTAATTATAAAAAATAAAAATAGTTGAGATGAAAAAAATTACAACAAAAATGCATCAACGTACAAAATGGAGAAACTTAAACTGGCCGAGCCAAATTGGACTTGAGAAGAACTGTCCTCCGCCGCGAACAGACGAACATATCACTGTATGAGACCTTCACAATTCAAACATGGTTAGATCCTCTTCTTTCAAAACTGGCAGCTTTTTCTTGAGAAAACACAGACGATGGCCACATTCACCTTTCAAAACCAAATGGCATCAAATTTTCAATCAACAATTAGCCATGCGACACTTCAAACAGGCTGCAATCTCACTTCAATCCTCTGAAACCCCTCATCTTCTTTCTTCTCTCATCAATTCCTTTCAAATCTACAATTGCCAACCCACCCCTCAATCTTACCACTTTCTACTTCGAACTCTCACTAAAAATTCCCTTCTCCATCAAATTCCCCCTTTTCTTGATCATCTTCAGAATTCCGAAAATTTTGAAACACCCAATTCCATTTTTGCCCATATAATTCAAATTTATGGCCGTGCCAATCAAATTAACAACGCTGTTGACATGTTCTATAAAATACCCCTTTTTAGGTGCGTTCCTTCTGTCGAACTACTCAATACTCTGCTATCTGGTCTTTGTTCAACCAATGAAGGTCTCAAATTGGTTCCGCAGGTTTTGCTGAAGAGCCGAGACATGAATATTCGATTAGAAGAATCGACCTTTCTGCTGTTAATCGATGCCCTTTGTAGAACTAAGAAGGTTGGTAATGCTGTTGAGATATTTCATTTCATGTTGAGCGATGGGTACTGTATCAATACGAAAATGTGTTCTTTGCTTTTGAAATCGATTTGTGGACAGGTAGATGCATCTAATTCAGTTAATGCTATAGAATTTTTAGGAGAATTAAGGAAATTAGGGTTTTGTCCTGGAATGGTTGATTATAGTAATGTAATTAGAATTCTAGTGAGAAGAGGAATGGGAACTGATGCTTTAAATGCTTTGAACCAGATGAAATCCGATGGAATTAAACCTGATATTGTTTGCTATACAATGGTTTTGGATGGGTTGGTTGAAAACGGGTTATACTCTAATGCAGATAAGGTGTTCGATGAAATGCTTGTGTTTGGTTTGGTTCCGGATGTCTATACTTACAACGTGTATATAAAAGGTCTTTGTAAGCAAAGCAATATAGAAGCAGGAATCAAAATGATTACTTGTATGGAACAATTGGGTTGCCAACCTAATTTGATGACTTATAATATAATGTTGAATGCATTATTTAAGAGTGGCGAAATTTGCCAAGGCTGGGACTTGGTTAGGGTTATGCGTAGTAAGGGAATCGAATTGGGTATGCAGACATGCAAAATTATGATTGATGGTTTGATTAGTAGTCATAAAATGATTGAAGCTTATGCTTTGTTGGAGGAAATTTCGGACAAGGGTTTATGCGCTAAAAGTTCGACATATGACGGGGTGTTATGTGGGTTGTGCGAAATAGGTGAAATGGATAAAGCATTGGAATTAATTGAGAAAATGGTTAGCAAAAATGTGATTCCTGGCGTTAAGGCTTGGGGAGCTCTTCTTGTTGGCTCTGAATTTAGTAATATGGCATTTTCGGAGGATATATTTATAGGATTGGTCGATTGAAGAGCCAATTCGACCACGTTGATACAACCTTGTTTAATGGATCCGTTAGTTTGTTACTTGTGAAATGGTTCCAAGTTGGTTGATTATGTGAGGCTCAACACACAAGATATATCAGTTGCTTCAATTCATTAGTTCAACAAGTAATGTATAGTTTTTCATATTACTTAGTTTAGTTTGTCCTTGTTTTTATTCAACTAATGTAACAAAATTGTTCTGATAATTTACATTAAACCCAGTAGCAAATGCGCCAATGATTGATCACTCGTCAATACGGATTTTTTTTTTTGCGTATGGTAAGAACTAAACATAAGATAGAGCTTAAACGATTAGAGGATCTTATCCCAACCTTCATTTACAAAGCTTCAATATCAGGAGACAAAATTTTAGACATCACACTTGTTTCTGTTTGATTCTTGATTAATAAGAATATAATTCTTTAAAGAAAATCTCTTATCGCAATCATTGACAAGAAAAACACTCCAAATGGGTGAAGTCCGCGAATGAATTTAAACTTGGAATAAGAATGAGAAATCTGAACAAAAATTACAAAAAAAGCCCAAATGATGTACAGAGACTTGGCATGAACTCTTAAGTACATATTGGCAACACTGATGGCAACTGATGGCATGTGATGTATAAAGTATAATCTGATACAATAAGTTAACGCTTAAATTAACAGAATTTAAGCGCTAAAGTTTAATAACCTGAAATAGCCAAATATTTCTTTTGTTATGTATATCACCTATATAAGGATAAGATAGTGCTGACTAAAGGCCCATAACCATCAAACTTGTCCATCCAATAAAACTCGTGTAGCTGCAAGATGCCCAAAAGATTAATTAACCTAATTGAGAAGCCACATTAGAGAACCCACACCTATAGAAGGACCACAACCTCCATCAAGTAATCACTTTGAAGTTTAGAAAGAAATAAAGAGAGAGAAGAACAAGATCAAGAATCCATGTGCTGTTGGTGTAATTGAAAAACTGAATGCTGCATTCAAAGATGGATTCTTCTTATCAATCAGCAGTTTTCGCAGTTACCCCAGCAACACACGATTTCTTGATTCTTGTAATATCCTTCATGTTTCTTTTTTTCGCTAGACATAACAACCGGTTGATCTTTCTCTCTTCTTTTCGTATTCTGCTGTTAATTTATTTGGTTATTTACTATCCTTTTGATCCGAAATATTTAGTCAAGTATTTTCTTTATCAATTTCAGAGGAGTTTTCTTTCTGATTCTTGGGATGGATTCTTGATTTTCTTTTCAAGAATCAACAACTCTTGAATGATTGTTGAGTGATGACAAGTATCTTCAAAATTAACAGTTTTATTGCTTGGGTATCATTTTGTTTTCGATATTTTATTATTTATATATTTGCGGTGTTCATCAAAATGGAAGTGTGGGCTATTCTTATTATGAACAGATTTTTTATTTTCAAGGTTCTTTAAAAAATTCGCAGGACCAGCAATCTATAACATTAATATTTATAACTATTGGTTTTTCCTGCATCCCCAATGGTAGGATTCTTGATATTCTTTTTCAAGAAACAACTTGTGAATGGTTGTTGACAACTATCTTCAAGAATTAATTAAGGGAATCGAATTGGGTATAGAGACATACAAATTTATGATTGATGGTTTGATTAGTAGTGGTAAAATGATTGAAGCTCATGCTTTGTTGGAGGAAATTTCAGACAAGGGTTTATGCGCTAAAAGTTCGACATATGACGGGGTATTATGTAGGTTATGCGAAATCGGTGAAATGAACATGATTCCTGGTGTTAAGGCTTGGGGAGCTCTCCTTGTTGGGTCTAGATTTAGTAATATGGCATTTTCGGAGGATGTATTTATAGGATTGGTCGATTGAAGAGCCAATTCGACCACGTTGATACAACCTTGTTTAATGGATCCATTAGTTTGTTACTTAAGAAAATGGTTCCAAGTTGGTCCAAGCCTTACGTTGAAAAGGTAAAGTGGATCTGGTTATATTAATATTGTTTAAAGCTGATATGTGCACGTGTGCAGCTACACACACGTTCACCAGGTGTTTTGTTTTGGCTTATTTTAGCTATATTTTGTAATGGTCCATCTATTTGCTTTAATTTATCATGGAAGAGGTTCACTTAAATACAAGTAAAGATTGACTTTTTTCCATTGTCTCTGTCAAGAGTCTAAAACAATAAGATAGAGTATACAGATTTATTGAATATCAACTTGTAACTATCCGAAAGTCAATCAGAAATGTTCAACTTTTTTTTGTTATGATAAAATTTGTAATTTGAGGGGTTACGCTGCTAGTATAATAAAAATAAATTATAATTATTCATGGTTTTTAATAAGTAAACAATTTTTACTAGAATCTGTTGCATATTATAAATCAAAATACTCAGATTTCATAATTGAGAATGAAACAATCTATAACTTACTTATCCTCCAGCAAATTAATCTACAATTGAGCTCTGCTTACATGTAAGTTCATTAACCTTTGTTGAGAGCTGAAATTAACTTTTCTTTAACTTTAGTATACAGTGGATCATAATGAGCTTAGTGACCTAGTCTAGATAATGAAATTATAATACCTTCGCAAAAGACGAAAAGTTTTCATGTCTTTGGTTGAGACACCAAAGTTATACAATTTGAGCTTGTGTGCATAGATTCTCATGGAGTATGCAACTACAAATTCTTCTTTCGTTATTTAACATTTGGAATTATCAAATTACAAAATTTCATTGTCTTTGGATGTGATATCCAAAGATATGGAATACGTAATGAGGATATCTCCTTTCGTTGTTTTAACTATTTGGCATCTATCAAATTACAGATAGTTCGTATAGATGTTTGTTACTTGTGAAAATGGTTCCAAGTTCTGATAATTTACATTAAACCCAGTATCAAATGCAGGGATTTATTGTCCTTAATTCAAAGCACTTTTTTTAATTACAAGAGTTTTAAAGGAATCAATGATTAAACACTCGTCAACCCCACCCATTACTAGTGGATATATGTAGCTCCAATCCCAAATACGGAATTTTTATTTTTGCGTATGGTAAGAACTAAACATAAGATATAGCTTAAACGACTAGAGGATCTTATCCCAACCTTCATATACAAAGCTTCAATATTAAGAGACAAAATTTTAGACATCACACTTGTTTGTGTTTGATTCTTGATTAATAAGGACATAATTCTTCAAAGAAAATCTCTTATTGGAATCATTGACAAGAAAAAAACACTCTAATCGGGTGAAGTCCGCGAATAAACTTAAACTTGGAATATGAATGAGAAATCAGAACCAAAATTACAAAAAAAAAATCAAATAATGTGCAGAGACATGCCATGAACTATTAAGTACATATTGGCAACACTGATGGCATGTGATTTGTGAAGTATAATCTGATACAATTAGGATGACAGAATTTAAGCGTAAGAGTTTAATAATCTGAAATAGGCGGGCTTGGAATCTGCAAACTGCAATTGATAATTGACAATATAAAAAAGGCCCAGAGGGATGCTATGCCAAAAGTAGTGATGCAGATATGTTATGTTGGCACTGCACTAATAGCAGACCCAGATATGGCATGCAATGCAGTGGCCAGTGTGGTCCTTGCCAATTCTGCCGAGAATGGGAAAGTTTTGGTATTTGTTTGCTAGGGAAAATAAATTTAAGGTTTATTGCAATGTTTGAAGATTCGATAGATACTAGTCATGCGGTAGAGTCATCTGGGGTTTAGGCGAGGATTAATTGAGGTGGGTGCTTTTGTTTCATTTTTTTAAATATATTTAAATTTATAAATGAAATTAAAATGTGAATTATTTGTATAAAAATATATTTGAAAAATATGTAGTTTTATATATAAATTAAAACCTAGTGGTTCATTAACTAATATTTTTATTTTTGAGAAATAGTAGGAACATTTAAGATAAAAAAAATGAGAAATATAAAATTATTAGTTAGTTAATCACGGGGCTTTGATCTAATAATCACAAATTCTTGGAGAATTGAATAATTGTGAGGTTGTGACTTCACGCCCCACAATCAACAATATTAGCAAAATATGCCACATATTACTAAAAAAAGATATTAGTTGATTCTTACATCATAAAATGTAATTGTATATACAAAATTTTATATAAATACTTTCGTAATCCAAAGTATCTCAAACTCCTTATTTCTTTAGCTAAAATGCACTGCTTCTCGGTTTGAGACTTATAGCGAGATAATCTATACTTTGATGTACACTAATTTTACCTACTTATAACTACTTTTGTGGGTGAACTATAGTTGTTATTAATGTTGTATCTTGAAAAGTAGCGTCTACGCACTTGATAAAAGTTAAAAGCAAAAAAAATCTAGTCGTAAATAACAAAATATATTTTAAGGATACAATATGAATTATATCCTAAGATTTTATGATTGGTCACCATGGTTTTGAAAACCAGACCAGACCGGCCGATCGGACTGGGTCTGACCGGAACCGGCCACTGGTCCGGTCGGTTTTTACCCGGTTCAACGTCTGGTCAAAGATAACACTCAACTACAACACTTATTTGATACACATTTATATTATATTTCTTTTATAATATCTATATAAAACTTATACTTAGTTTTAAATTAAGTATTTACTTTATTTATTTAATGTATTGTGTAAATAAATTCACCATATCTTATTTAAATAATATTTTTTCAATTTTTAGAAAATCAGGTTCGACTACCGATTTAATCCGGTTGAACCTTAAATCCATGAACCACTCTCTTCACCGGTTCGATGACCGGTCCGGTTCTGAGAACCATGTTGGTCACTCTTTCCGAAATGCAGGTGGTTTAATCTTATGTGCCAAGTCGGGACATGTACCCTCAGGAATCTCAGTTGTGGAAGCTGAAGTTTTGTCGGTGGGTTAAGCATTGTTGTGGCTGAAGAGTCTTGGTTACTAGGAGATAATAATCGAGATGGACAATGTTGTTTTGTTTGAAACATTAGTCATGAGGAGCCTGGTGATTCTTATGTTGCCTCCATTATCTTGGAGATCAGTAAGACTTTGGCTTAGACTTTCAATTCTTGTGTCTTTAATTTGGCAATGAGACATCAGACATGCTAAATGTTGTGCCACATTATATTGGGAGAAAAGCTCATTTTGATGAGGTAATGGGGTATGGCTTTTTAATCCACCTTAGTGTGTTACCCATCTCCTCATGGTTTAATAAAATCATTCCATTATCCTAATAAAATAGGCTTAATGCATTTAAACCCCCATGAACTTGTCCGAAATGAGATATTGTCGTCCTGAACTTTCAAATATATTAATTACCCCCTTGAATTTGTTTAAAATGCACCAGTTTACCCTCTTGATGTCACGTGTTAGTTTCTTATCGAAGAGAAAAAAAATGAGAAAAATGACTTATTTGAAAATCCAAACCAAGCATAAACCGATACGTGAAGATGAAGGAGTAAAGTGACATGTTTTAAACAAATACATGGAATCTGTCACATTTCAAAGTTTAAAGTGACGAGAGCTCATTTTAGATAACTTGATGGAATTGTAGATACATTAAGCCAAATATTTCTTTTGCTATGTACATCACTTGGATAAGGATAAGATAGTAAACGGGCTGACTAAAGGCCAATAGCCATCAAACCTGTCCATCTAATAAGATGCCCAAAAGATTGATTAACCTAATTGAGAAGCCACATTAGAGAACCCACACCTATAAAAGGACCACAACCTCCATCAAGTAATCACTTTGAAGTTTAGAAAGAAATAAAGAGAGAGAAGACCAAGATCAAGAATCCATGTGCTGTTGGTTTAATTGAAAAAACTGAATGTTTTTCAAAAAAAATTGAAAAAACTGAATGCTGCATTCAAAGATGGATTCTTCTTATCAATCAGCAGTTTTCGCAGTTACCCCAGCAACACACGATTTCTTGATTCTTGTAATATCATTCATGTTTCTTTTTCTCATTGGACGTAACAACCGGTTGATCTTCCTCTCCTCTTTTCGTATTCTGCTGTTAATTTATTTGGTTATTTACTATCCTTTTGATCCGAAATTTTTAATCAAGTATTTCCTCTATCAATTTCAGAGGATATTTTTTTGACTCTACTTTTCTGGGATGGATTCTTGATTTTCTTTTCAAGAATCAACAACTTTTATATGATTGTTGAGTGATGACAAGTATCTTTAGAATTAACAGTTTTATTGCTTGTGTATGTTTTGATTTCTATATTTTATTATTGATATATATGTGGTATTCATCAAAATAAAAGCTGGGCTATTCTTGTTATGGCTATATCTTACTGTTATGTATTTTCAAGATTCTTTTAAAAAAATCGCTGTACAAGAAATTAATAACATCAATATGAATTTTGGTTTTCTTGCATCATATGGTAGGATTCTTGATATTCTTTTTCAAGAATCAACAACTTGTGAATGGTTGTTGACAACTATATATCTTCGAGAATAAATAATTAACAGTTTCTTCAATTTTGTATCATTGTTTTCAAGTCTTTCATTATATATTTGATTTATTTTTTGTTTTTGACTTTCTGTATCCATTTCATTGTTTTAATATTTCGTTAATTAAAAAGAAATAAGAAATAACAAGTTTAGAGTTCATGTGTTTGCAATCACTAACTAAAATTCGTGCAAATAATCAATAAATTTTAGTGACATTAGACGTACAAAATCAAAACTTCTTGTATAACCTACCCGAGAATTTAGAAATAGTTCTCACAGAATGAATCATTGGTGCATAGTATATGTTTTCGCCCAAATTCAATTGATTTTGGGCTGATGTTGTGGGCGCTTGCATAAGGATGATCATATTTTTCTTGTTTGTGTTATCAATAATATCATGCATTGAAGTATATGTAGTTGGCCTGAATCGTTACATGTCTCCTTAAACTGTTAAATTTTTTTGTGTCTCTTTAAACTTACAAAAATTGCACTACTTGAAGTTATTTTAATTGTGTTGATATGACTTGGAAAGGAAAAAACAAGACAAATTTTCAATTTATGTCACCTATTAACCTGTTTGACTAATCAACTTGTAATATTATCATGCGTTAATATGCTATTTGTTTGACTAATCAACAAGACATTTTAACACGTGGAGCGTGTGTACACCTACACCCTCTATATCGTTTGCTTTAATGAAATGCTAATATTGCCTAAATAATTTTAATGGATGATATGCACATGTCCCGCTCAAATCCTAGCAGGAGCGTGGAGTTGTTGGATGGCAAGGGATTGACTATTGTGGCGGCAAGAAGTTGTGGATTTGAAGCAGGCAGGTTGGACCTACGGCAGCAGTAACCGTCAAGGAGTGGCGGTGGCCACTGACACCTCCGTTGGTGACGTGATAGTATTTCGTTGGGCTCTTTAAAATGTAACATACATGCTGGTATTTTAGTACATCGACAAGAGCCGTGGGTTTTGGAGAAAATTTACTAGATTTCAATAGTGTAATTTCGTTAAGTGAATATCATTAGAATGGGAATGAATCTCTCGAAGAAATTTCAAGCTAGGAATATTTAGAACATGTGACATCAATAAAAAGATATTGCAACAAGTAATGTATAGTTTTTCATATTTCTTAGTTTAGTTAGTCCTTGTTTTTCTTCATATATATTTGTTAGAGATTACCTTCGTTGTAACAAAATTGTTCTCATAATTTGTGCTTTTGTTTTATTTTTTAAATATATTTAAATTTATAAATGAAATTAAAATGTGAATTATTTGTATGAAACATATTTTGAAAAATAGTGTGGACATTTAAGATAAAAAAAAATAAGAAATATAAAGATATTCGTTAATTAACTACTCGGTTTTGATCTACTGACCACCACCTATTAGAATTGAAGATGTGTGGGGATGTAGGTTCAATAATCAACAATATTGACAAAATGAACCACATAATGTAATTGTATATAACTACTTTCATAATTCAAAGTATCTCAGAATCCTTATTCTTACGTGGCTATAATGCATAGCACTTCTCGGTTTGAGACTTATAACGAGACAGTTTATACTTTGATGTAAATTGATTTTACCAACTTATAACTACTTTTGTGGGTGAATTATAGTTATTATTAATGTTTTATCTTGAAAAGTTGTGTCTACGCACTTCTTAACTAGCTTTTAATCGGACAAATACCTGACAAAGCTTAAAAGCAAAGATAATCGAGTAGCAAATAACAAAATAGAGCATAAGTAGCACTAGACGAAAGTCTTAAAATAGTGCTCACGTAGTGAATCATTGATGCATAGTATATATCATTATGCCCAAATTAAATGGTTTTTGGCTGATGTTGTGGACGCATGCATAAGGATGATCCCATTTTTCTTGATTAAAAGGCAAGTCACTTTACTGTATAGTGTTATTTCACTAAAGGTGGACTATATATAATATAATCTAAGGCTACAATCGGAATTATATCCTAAAATTTTATGATTGGTCACTCTTTCCGAAATGCAAGTGATTTGTTCTTATGTGCCAAGTCGGGACATGTACCCTCCGGAATCTCAATTGTGGAAGGCTGGAAGTAGGGGTGTTCATCGGTTGGTTCGGTTCGATAATCGAACCGAATCAAATAAATCAATAATCGAATAGTTAAAAAAATACAAATCGAAACCTAACCGAAGTAAAAAAGCAACCGAACCGATGTATTAGGTTCAGTTAGTCGGTTCGGTTATTTCGGTTTTGTTTTGTTTATTTTTCCTATTATTTATCTTTACTAATTCTTACTATAATCTTTTGTTATGCATATTAATTTACTCTATTTTTTAAAAGAAATTTATAAATTGAAATAAAAATAAGATTTTTCTAACTTTAATAAGTATTGGACTTGTAAAATTATAATAAAACAAACTAACATCCATTATTAATAAGTAAATTTTAGAGAAACAAAATTTTTGGCATGATCAATATGCTAAATGCCCTTACATAATATTTAGTATTGGTGTTGCAAGTGGCGTGGAAATCGAAGCAATTTCGGTATATATTTTATTGGTATTATACAATGTTTAATTGTTAGGTAAAAAAATGATATTATAATTTATAAAAAATTAGTTTTTCATAAATATTTTTATTAATCGGTTATTTCGGTTATATCGGTTTATTATTAACAAAAACCGAACCGACCAAAATCACCGAAAATCTATAAAATCAATAACCGACACTGAACCATTTAGACCGAATAACAGAACCGAAAAACCAAATTACATCGGTTCGGTCGGTTATTCCGGTTCGGTTCGGTTTTTGAACACCCTTAGCTGGAAGCTGAAGCTTTATCAATCCGTTAAGCGTTGTTCTGGCTAAAGAGTCTTGGTTACTTGCAAATGATAATCGAGATGGACAATTCTATTTTTAGTCACGAGGAGCCTGGTGATTCTTATTTAGCCTCCATTATCATGGAGATTAGTAAGACTTTGGCTCAGACTTTTAATTCTCATGTGTTAAATTTGACAGTGAGATATGCTAATGTTGTGCCACATTGCATTGCGAGACAAGCTCATTTTGATGATGTAACGGGTATGGTTTATTGATTAGCCTTAATGTGGTTTAATCTAATCTTTCCATTATCCTAAAAAAAATAGGTTTAATGCATTTACACTCTCCTGAACTTGTTCAAAATTGGATCTTGCCACCCTGAACTTTTAAATGTATCAAATGCTCTTCTGAACTTGTTAAAAATGCGCTAGTTTGCCCCCTCCTTAATGCCACATGTCAGTTTCTGGTTTGCGAGAAAAAAAATCAGAAAATGACATATCTGAAAATTCAAACCAACTATAAACTAAAATGTGATGATAAGAGGGTAAATTGACGCGTTTTAAGCAAATACAGAAAGTCATTTGAGCAGCAAGAATCTATTTTCAACGAAGCCAAAAAAATATTTCTTTTTCATATACATCACTTGTACAAGGATAAGATAGTACATGGGCTGACTAAAGGGCCGGCCCAATTGATTGATTAGCCTAATATATTGACAACTATATATTTTCAAGAAAAAAATTAACGGTTTGGTCAATTTTGTATCATTGTTTTCGATCTTTCGTACTATCTCCATTTTCTAATAATTGTCTTTTTAGGATCTTCAAAATTTTTTTAAATAAGTGTCGTTTTAAGATTTCAATACACATTTTGTTTATTTTACCCTTATTTGATGCATATTGAAAATCACAAAAAGAATAAAGTATCAAATTAACTTTCAAATGAACAACAATCATAAAGGTAAATAAGTATTTTTATCATCCTAATTAATGTGACATTGGTATTGGGAAACAACCTTAAAATGAAAATTATTTAAAAAGGGAGGGAGTAATATATTTGATTTATTTTTTGTTTTTGACTTTCTATATACCCTTTTCATTGTTTTAATATTTCATTAATTAATAAAAAATAACAAATAACAAATAAAAAGTTTAGAGCTCATGTGTTTAAAATCACTAATTAAAATTTGTGCAAATAATCAATAAATTTTAGTGACACTAGACATTCAATACATAAACTTCAAGTATAATTTACCCGAGAATTTTAAAATAGTGCTCACATAATGAATCATTGGTGCATAGTATATGTTTACGCCCAAATTCAATTGATTTTGGGCTGATGTTGTGGATGCATGCATAAGGATGATCATATTCTTTTTGTTGTTTGTGTTATCAATAATATTTGGAATAATGCATCTAAACATATGTAGTTGGCATGAATCGTTACATGACATTTTGAACTGTTAAAATTTTTTTTGTGCCTCTTTTCACTTACAAAAATTGCACTATTTTGCAGTTTACTGTTTTAAAATTGTGTTGATATGACTAAGAAAGGAAAAACAAGATAAATACTCAATTTATGTCATGCATCAACCTGTTTGACTATTCAACTTGTATTATAGTCATGTGTTAATCTATTATATATTTGTCTTTTCAATATTTTAACATTTGAAGCGTGTGTACTACATGCTCTATATTGTTTGCTTTAATGCACTGCTAATATTGCCTTACTAACTTTAATGGATGATATGCACATGTCCCGCTCAAATCCTAGCAAGAGCGTAGAGTTGTTGGATGGCAATGAATTGACTATTGTGGCGGCAGGAAGTTGTTAATTTGAAGCAGGCAGGTTGGACCAACGGTAGCAGTAACCGTCAAGGAGTGGCGGTGGGCACTGACACCTCCGATGGTGACGTGGTAGTATTTTGTTGGACATTGCTCCAATGGTCTCTTTAATATGTGACATACATACTGGTTTTTTAGTACAAAGTCAAGAGCTGTGGCCTGTGGGTTTTGGAGGAAATTTACTAGATTTCAATAGTGTAATTTTGTTAAGTGAATATCACTAGAATGGGAATGAATCTCTCAAAGCCATTTCAAGCTATGAATATTTAGAACATGTGACATAAAGAAAAAGATATTGCAACAAATATAAAAGAATAGTAGAGACTAGAAGTTTATACCACATAATTTAATAGAAATTCTTTTTATCAAATCAACGTGTTAGCTTAATTCTAACTTTGTTAGTGAGTAAATCATAGAAAAAAAAAACTTAAATAAGGATCACAATCATGCAGCATCCCCCAAATTACTTAATAACATTATTTGATGTGTATGATTTTTCCAAATTAAAATTGGCCGAAATTTGAATAGATAATTTGGCACACAAAAAGAAAAGAAAAATCACATCAGAAAAATAAAAGTTATATACTGAATATGGTTTTTGAAAATAGAAAACAGAGAGGTAAATGAGGTGAAATAGGGACATATGATTGTTGTCTTGGTATAGCACTGTCGCCTAGGTGGTGGTACCATTTGCCCTATTCTTGATCAGTAATCCATCACTTCACTTTTTTAGTTTAAATTAAATTCCATTTTTTGAATTAAACCATACCTTATGCTTTATTGTTTTTTTATTAATTTACCCTATGCTAATTTTTAGCTAACTCTATTCTACCCCATTTTTCTTTTATATTATTGGCAAACAATCACTTGAGAGCCACTACCAGATTGACACCCACATTATATATGACAAATCTCAGCTACCCAATTTAATTTGATAGCTAGGATAAGTACCAAAATCACATTGCAATGTGCCCTTCCTATTTCATGCACTTAATTTACTTTTCCTTCCTGTTCTTACTTTTGTTCCTTTAATTTTTTCTATTCTTCAACAGTAGTTTAATAAATGATTATTCTAATCAAATATGAATAAGAATGAATAAAGCCCTTACATTTCATAACATCTGCTGCTATAATAAATAAATGTACAATAATTAGCAGATCCATGAACATAAATAATTTTAATTAAAAAATTTATTCCTTTAATTAGATTCTACATTTACACATTGTTGATCAAATAATGTGGTAGTGAAAGTATAATGTTTTTCTATTGTAAAATCTTAACTCAATTTTATCCATACGTGTACTTAAACTAAATTATTAACGACATTGGTTTTCCGATAGAATGTGAATATTGTAATGACAAAATCAAATTGTGATATGCACCAATGACATGGCATACCAAGTATATTTCGTATTATTTTTGGTGCTGGAGGAAATGATTTTTTAATTTTTTACATAAATTCTCTGTGATATCAAGAACTTATTTCCCCATAAAAATTAGGTCATAACAATATCGATAATTTGTGTTGAACATAATTCTTTAAAAAAAGAATAAAGAAAAAGGAATTGAGCTGGCCATACTATCCAGTATAATTCTAACAAATTTCTTGTTTCAACAGACGCCAGAAATTAACTTAAACTTCTTAATTTTGTAGGGACAGTTTCATAAATGTTGATTTGTTTTTCTGATACTTAAGGTCAAGCAGCCTAATTAGACAAATTACTAATTCAAGTAATCTTGTGGATTTTTCTTATTCTTGATTACTTATTGATAAAATAAATTACTTAGAGATATACACCTTTCTCACAAAAATTGAAAATTTAAAGAAACTAAACACAAATAAAATTAAATATTCAGAGTGAAGAAAATATATTAGATTCCTGATTGGTTTTTCAAAAAAAATATTAGATTCCTGATTAACAAAGATTAAATCTTCTAATCCATAGTAGATATTAGTAAATGAGTTCAAAAAGTTTCTTGAAAAATCGGGTTCGAATCTCAAATCCTCTAAGATTTATAAATTGTATGAATATAAATACAGTGATGCATAAGAACAAAATTTGATGTTGCATATAGTTGTTATGATGATTAGTCATAGAAACCTCAAATTGAATGATAATGACAGTAATTAAGATAATAATGAAGAAAAAGTTTTATCTTTATCCTCCTTGATTGGAAAACTAAACATAAGGCACCAACATCCTTAATTTCTTAATCTTTATCCCTACCAGAAGCAAAACTTGTGAAATTGACAAGAGAGAAATGTGTGGCTGGAAATTACCAGACAAAAAAAAAAAAAGAAATGAACTTTATAAAACTAGACTCAATTTAATGAGATGGGTAGCAAAAACTAACCTGAAAAAAGATGTAAAATTGCAGCAATTGAATGAATAAATAGGGTATAGTGATCATGATGGGGAAGATGGGCACATGAACAACTAACTCATAATAACAATGAAATGAGCTGAGTGCACGTGCATGAGTTAGTAATGCACGTGCCCTGCTTCTCCATCTTGTTCACATAACCTGTTAGCCTCTCTTCTGTTGTGTGATTATTCTGGAAACTAATGAACTAATCAAAGCTTTTATTAAGCTTTGGTTTGGTTTATGTGAGAGAGAGAGAGAGAGAGAGAGAGAGAGGTGGGGGTTTGTTTGTTTGGTTAAAATGATGAAAATGAATAAACCCAACTGCAAGTTTAGTGAAATGAGTGACCACTCATTTATAATACCTAACACCCAAATGAAGTGCGTTTCAAGGACAGTTATGGGGCCAATTTCATATCTCTTTCATTTACAACAATTTATTTATTTTTCAAAATGTGAGATGAATTAGGTATAACTCAATCTATACATATCTTAAGTGAAAATGTTAAATTTTGGGTTGGAAATTTAACATTTTCAAAATTTCATATAAAAAATTTGAAATATTATTTTTACATTTTACCACACTCAAATGTCATTTAGGTTTTTAGAAATTATATTATACAACGATATAATCTGATGTATTA